>CM066236.1:3667547-3821764 GCA_033675125.1 Athetis lepigone | reverse complement strand
AATGCAACAAAGTCCTACCTTTGTAATACTTTTTAATAATTGCGTCCTCTTCTTCAGTAACATTTTTAATTTCGTACGGAAATACTTGGGACGCCATTGTGTTCTGTAAAATAAATTAACGTTCATTATTTTTATACTCCTACTGGACGTAAAAAATAAAACTCTAACAGAGAAATCATTGACGATTCACTCAAAGGTGAATATTAATGCTCCGTTTCATTACTTATGAATCGCCGTTGACAGACGAACAGACAGATGAATATCGCTGTGACAGACTCATCTCGCTATCGGAACAATGTTAATGAATAAAGCATCACTACTGACAGCTTTATGAACGGTAGTACAATGGCGGACGGAATTTATGACCTCTCGTTTGAAAACTGATGAAATAAATTCGTATCCTGACATTTTATAAACTATGTGTCTCTTTGTTTGTCTGGTCTCTATACACTCACAAAATATTTAATTAGTGAGAGTGACGATTGAGGAATGTTTAGGTGTAAACGTTCATATAAAGACTAGCTTCTGCCCGCGGCTGCGCTCGCGTTAAAAAGAGACAAAAAGTAGCCTATGTTACTCTCCATCCTTAAACTATCTCCACTTTAAAAAAATCACGTCATTCGTCGCTCCGTTTGCCGTGAAAGAAAGACAAACATACAGACAGACAGACAGACAGACAGACAGACACACTTTCCCATTTATAATATTAGTATGGATTTGTAATACTCATGCGAAGCTAGTTGATAGTTTTATTATATTTGAGTAAATTCAAGCAATCATTTTACTTTTATTCAGATATTTTGGCTTAGCTAAGGCAGAGGACGCCCCTGATACTGCTGATGATGCTAATTAATATGACTTAATTAATTCTCAAGTACTTTTTAGGTTTACCTTGGACATTGTTGAAGGAAAATTAATGACTTATGAACTTGACAATTAAATTTCAATTTCAATCAAATTTTTAAATTCAATCTTTGTTTTAGGAGATGTTTATGTGGTGGGAAAGTATATGCCTAGTTGGTGATAAAAATCGAGATTTTCTTACTTTGTGTTCCTGCACCGATGTCTATGATGTCCAGGAAATCAGAAAGTGCATGATAATTCGAAATAAAATTGCCCCTCCATTTTTTTTGTGAGTGGAAATCATTTAATGACTGCTCCCGTCCTGGGTGCGGCGGAGGGCGTGTCAGACTCATACTGACTAAAACCCACTCATGTTCCTTCGATGCCCTTTATGTTCCAGGGTCACGGTGACTATTAAAAACATTCCGCAACCCCGGCAGGCGTTGGCCCTGTTAGGCCCCTTCCTGTGCTGACTCCTTCTATTTGAGGCGCGCGTGGAACACTAACGCGCCGTCGACGCGGTCCTGGTCCTAGCCGGGCGGCGAGCTACCTATCGCTCGCCATCCGCAGAACCGCGCCTACGGTGGCCGGTAGTCGTCTTGCGACTCGCGACGTCTTCGCCTGGGTCTTTGTCCGGGGCGAGAGGCTCGTCGTTGCCTCTCGCGCGCCGCCGCTTCCTTCACTAGCATAACTGCTTCGCAGAAGGAGGCGACGGCATCCCATTCCGTCTCGCCCCGCAGCATGGCCTGAACCAGCGCTGGGCGCGAGAGGTCACCGCCGCCGATCGCCTCTACGAGGACACGTCTATGGTCCGCCATGCGCGGCACACCTCCACCGTGTTGCTCGACCGTGTCCTCCAGGCGACCGTTTGCTGCAGTGGTGACACCCAGGCGTCGCTTCCGCCTGAATCCGACACAGGAACCTCCCGAACTGACCATGTCCGGTGAGGACCTGTGTCAGGCGAAAGGTGAGAGCGCCGTGGCGCCTCTCCAGCCACTCCTCAAAGAGGGGTCTCCATGGTCACTATGTTATTTTTAAACGCGTTTACTGCTCCAAAAACTAAAATAATATAAATAAAAAGAAGGTATTTCTGTAAGCAGTGGCCGGTCAAGGAGTCAAAATAAACACAAACTCTCAATATTTTTTTAATTTTTACGACTTCAAAAACCTATCAAGTGGATGAGCCGCTTCTCCAATATCTTAACTTTTATTATATTACTAGCTTTTGCCCACGACTTCGTCCGCGTGGAAAAATTGTTCCCGTTCCCGGGGGATTTCCTTGATGAAAACTATTCTATGTCCTTCCTCGAGTCCCAGACTATTTGTACCAAATTTCATTCAAATCGGTTTAGTGGTTTAGGCGTGAAGAAGAGACAGACAGACAGAGTTACTTTCGCATTTATTTATTAGTATGGATTTACATTTAAACATATATTTTATAAAAAACTAATGTGATGGCCATCTTAGAGCAAGCCAGGATTTTAGGCTTGTATTGTATAGCTAGGTAGTTTAAGCTGTAGAAGAAAATACGTGCGAACGAAGTCGCGAGCATAAGTTGAATATCCCTCTTCTAATTATATTATCTAATTTATAACTCAGCTTGAAAAAAAAACTTTTATTTTATATGTCTGAATGTCTGAATATTTTTGGCCAACAGTGCTTAATTGAGACACTTCGGTTTAACAATTTTAATTACAAGAA
This sequence comes from Athetis lepigone, assembly GCA_033675125.1. NCBI lineage: Eukaryota > Metazoa > Arthropoda > Insecta > Lepidoptera > Noctuidae > Athetis > Athetis lepigone. Next base: position 3,819,220 of record CM066236.1, on the reverse strand, counting down.
AGCTAAAATGAAATCGATCCGTATCGAGATCAAAGGGAAAGGGTTACAAAGGTGAAATTGCTTTGAAGTGGCGCAGCAGTTAACGAGGGAAGTAGAGGAGTGTTGCGGGTTGAGTGCAACCGAATCTAGTTCCAATTAACGCCTACGTTGATTTGCTGGATGGTTTGCTTTGACTGATTATGCCTTGTCATAGGCCCGTATTAATAGACGTCACTCAATTGAGCGACGCTCTCAAATCTATTGCTGTCCTTATTTTTTCCCTTTAGAATGACAAGGACAGCAAGAGACTTGAGAGTGTCTCAGAATTGAGTGACGTCTATTAATAGGGGCCTTGGTGTCCTAATTATTGAGTATTCGTGTAATGATGCGTTATGCGCATAAGTTATGTCAATTGTATTAACTAGATAACTTCATGTCATAAGTGCAGAGAGAAATTCCCTAGAATTGTACACCATTAATCAATAAATGTTTGATACAATTTCTACAAGGTGTATTTTTGGTCTTGCTCAACCCGTTAGGAGATGATTCTACCCATAAAAACAAACAACTTTTGTTATGGAACCAACTCTGAAATCGCGAAAAAAATATCAGCTGTTTCTAAGAAAAGTTCAATGCCCTCGGACTATAATGTATTGAAATTGAAATTGAAATTGTTTATTATGCAAGTAGGATATTACATCACTTTCACATGTCATTTTTTTTTAAACTAGATGGAGTCGGCATTTCCTAGCTGACTACCTCTGAGAAGGAATGCCGAAACAAACTCAAAGGATTATCGTCTCTTTTAAAGTCCAGACATAGATTCATTTTTTGTGCAACGAACCATGCAGAATACGTTTCGGTCAGGCCTCTTGAGGAAAGTTCCAATTACAATATTTAGGTACACCTGCCTCAACAAGCATCGTGAGCTCAACTTTATCTTAAGGAGCTCCACGAACTGACACAATATTACTTGTAGGAACATAAAAAAAAAGTGGGCTTACAAGTCGCGTGCAAAACAGTTATATAGTGCATTCTACATGATTTGTACACTTACAATAATAGGTAATATGGTTCATTTTTATACAACAAAAAAAAAATATAGTATGAATTAGCAGTGATTAGCAGAGCGAGCGTTCAATCCAAGCTTTTTTGTCTCTCTAAATATTCTGAAATTTTATAGTACCTTTTACAAAGATTGGTTTTAAATACAGTTTTTAAATCTTCTAATGGGTACTCTCGGATATCTGTGGGAAGTTTATTATAAAAACGTATACATTGACCCATGAACGAGTTGCCTACTCTGTGGAGGCGAGTGTGATGTACAGCAAGGTTGTCTTTGTTCCTGGTATTAAAACTATGAACATCAGATATTTTCTTAAATCCGATATGTTTTTATGAACATACATTAAATTTTCAAATATGTATTGTGAAGCTACAGTCAGAATATTCACTTCTTTGAATTTTTCTCTAAGAGAATCCCTCGGACCAAGGTTATAAATAGCTCGAACAGCCCTTTTTTGTAAAACAAAGATGGTATTGATGTCCGCGCAGGTTCCCCAGAGAAGAATCCCATATGACATTAGACTATGAAAATAACTGAAATAAACAATTCTGGCTGTATCCACATCAGTTATATAGCGAATTTTTTTAACAGCATAGGCGGCGGAACTTAGTCTTCCTGATAATTTCTCAATATGTGGCCCCCATTGCAATTTGGAGTCAATAGTTAATCCAAGAAAAACTGTTGACTCAACAGGGTTCAACTCTATTCCATTCAGTTGAACATTGGTACTCAGCTGTCTAACGTTTGGCGTAGAAAATTTTAAGACTTTTGTCTTTTTTTCGTTAAGAAGAAGATTATTTACATTAAACCAATAGACAACTTTAGAGAGAGCATTGTTAACATCGTCAAAATTAACTAGTTGACGCTTGATTTTAAAAATAAGTGAGGTGTCATTTGCGAACAATACTATTTTATGATTATCCCTTATGTAAAAAGGTAAGTCATTAATATAAATTAAGAATAAAAAAGGACCTAGAATTGAACCCTGCGGTACGCCCATAGTAACCGCAGATCCCTCAGATCTCTTTCCATTAACATCGACCCTCTGTATTCTATTGTTCAGGTAAGAAGTCAGAAGGTCGAGAGCTCTGTCCCTCATACCATAGTGATACAGTTTCCTGATGAGTGTATCATGATGTACGCAATCGAAAGCTTTGGACAAGTCGCAAAAAATACCAAGAGCATCTTGCGATTCCTCCCAAGCCTCGAATATGCTCTTCAGTAATTCCACGCCCGCGTCTGTAGTTGAACGGCCCTTTGTGAAACCAAATTGTTTCAGGTGAAATAATCTATGTATATTAAAATGTCTCAACATTTGCTTTAAAATCAATTTTTCAAAAATTTTACTCAATGTAGGTAATATTGAAATCGGCCGAAAGTTCGTAGGATCCGTTGTGCTACCAGATTCAAACAATGGAATCACTTTGCTTAGTTTCATCAAATCAGGAAATATACCAGAAGTAACACAAGAGTTAAAAACAATTCCCAAAAAAGGAGAAATAACATCAATTATTGACGACAAGGTATATACTGACAATCCCCAGAGATCAGCAGTTTTCTTTACATCAAGATCCTTAAAAGATTCTATAACATCTTTTGCAGTTACAGTTGTAAATTCAAAGTGTTTGTCACATTCTGGTACACATTCTTTGAGTATAGAGTAAGCAGAAGTGGAGGAAGACGACAATGCTTTTGTTGTTATTAATGGAATAATAGTAAAAAAATTCTCAAATTCTGTTGCTACCTCCACGTCTGCTACAATGTCTTGATCATCAATTATTAAATGGAAGTCACGGTTATGTACTGTGTTTCTTCCAATTTCGGAATTAATAATATTCCAAGTTGTTTTAATTTTATTTCCAGCAGATTTTATTTTATTTTTAATATATATGGCTTTTGCTGAGGAACAGGCTCTTTTAAAAAGTTTCGAATAATTTTTGACATATTCCTTAAAAGCTATATTATGATTATATGTTTTTTCATGATACAGGTCAAACAATTTTTGGCGACTTTTATAAATACCTGAGGTTGCCCAGTCACTAAATATAAGGCGGTCACTAACAGCAATGTTTTTTTGTGAAAACTTTCATAAATTCACAATTGATTAAATTGAATAATAATCTATATGCCTGATCAGGGTTGTTATCATAAGGCAGGTCCTGTAGTTTCTCCATTAAATTATTTTTAAATTGGCCTAAACGGTTTTTATTTACAGGAACAAAACTTACAAGTTTTCTTTGAGCTCTGACTTGACTTTTCAGAGGGAAAGTGACTAACTGGCCACAGTGATCAGAATCCAGTGCATTTATAATTAAATGGTCAGAAGGACTTGAGTTGGTAAAAATATTGTCAATACATGTAGCACTACTGGCAGTTATTCTGGTCGGCTCAAAGAATCTTGGGTACAGGTTATATGACTTAAATAAAGATATAAATTTATTTACTGTAGCTGATTTATCTAGGATATTAATATTGAAGTCTCCACAGACAACAACTATTTTGTTACTACAACAAGTCTTGATTAATACTTCTTCCATATATTTCTCAAAAATTTCATAGGAAGCACATGGGGGTCTGTATACAGTTATTATAATGAACCGCTCAAGCTCAATGCAAGCAATTTCTATAACTCGCTCAACAGAAATGCTTACAATATCATTTCGTTCTTTAAATTTGATATTATTACGGATAATTATAAGGGATCCACCCCGTATCATATTCACTCTGTTGAACGAGCTGGCTACCTGGTGGTTGTTAAAGCTGAACATGAACTGGTGGGTTTTTAACCAATGTTCAGTAATACAAAGGATATCGATATAACTACAGTTCATGAACAACTCTAATTCCAATTCTTTACCTATCACACCCTGTATGTTTTGATGAACTATTTTATAATAATTATTATTAAGGTTACTGTGGATGCAACAATTAGATGGGTGTGATATCAAAGCTTGGCTTGTATTTATGCTAGAGTTAACTCTATTGTCTCATTGTCAATCTTGGTATTGAAGTTACTGCTAGAGGTTGACTCTATTGTCTGATGTTCTAATTTAAATAACTTGGAACAAATTCCATTACTACTGGTATGAACCAGCTGATATTTTTTTCGCGATTTCAGAGTTGGTTCCATAATGAAAGTTGTTTGTTTTTATGAGTAGAATCATCTCCTAGCGGGTTGAGCAAGACCAAAAATACACCTTGTATAATACCTCTTTAATTTCAGCCCAAGAAATTCGGTTCATTTTCAATTTGCTATAAAATTGGATTTTAGTTGCTTTGAAATCAATAAATAGATAGTCAACTGAGTTGTTATTTTAGTGACGTCATATGTTGCCATTGCCATACAAAATCTATTGGAGAATTGCGTTTTGACAGCTCATAAAAAGTACGTCAATTGATAATGGTGTAAAATACCGTATTGTTTTGGTCAAATCACTCGATAGACATGTAGATCAATGACCGAAGAGGTCTATTGTTAATAGAAGCGCACAGGGGGCGTACCACCAGCCCTTATTAGCAGTATTACTTTGATATTAATTTCAGTGGGAAAGAGACGGCGCTAGACAACATGTCTAACGCTGTCACTTGCACACTCCTGCAACAGGACTAAAACAATCTTACTTTAAACGTCGTGGTACGGGGGCAGGTTAAATTCAATCTGTCCCCAAGCATTGTTTACTAATCGTTTAGTCCTACTAAAAAAAAAAGAATCCCAATGACTCTCTATTCCTCAACAGAGAAAAAAATGATGAGAGATTAAAGGTATACTTACTTACCTTTGTAATGTAGATTTAAATCAAACTAAATGATGTTCAACCAAACACACTGCACGAAGAACCGACTATCACTGAGATAAGATGATTTACAAACAAATTGTCGCGTTCATTAAAAACCAGTTTAACATCAAGTCTGCTACATTTATTTGTGTACACTAAAGACATGTCCTGCTGACCGAAATTCTGTCATGGCGGCCAATTTCATCTTCCGTCTCTGTCTCTCATTATTCTAGAGCCAAACAAAAGAGTTTGCATGTCAGACTTAGCGCCAGTTTTATGTTCTTCTGATAAGTTCTATTATAATTAAAATATCAGGCAGACAATTCATACAAAACTGTTCCATTTTTAGGGTTCCGTAGTCAACTAGGAACCCTTATAGTTTCGCCATGTCTGTCCGTCCGTCCTCGCTTAATCTCTGTAACCGTTAGCACTAGAAAGTTGAAATTTGGTACCAATATGCATATCAATCACGCCGACAAAGTGCGAAAAAAAAATTGGAAAAAAACGTTTTATTAGGGTAGCCCCCCTATATGTAAATAGGGAAGTGGTTTTTTTTTTAATTACAACCCTGACGTGTGATATATTGTTGGATAGGTATTTCAAAATGAATAGGGGTTTACTAAAATCATTTTTTGATAATGTCAATAATTTCGGAAATAATCGCTCCAAAAGGAAAAATCAAAGCGTCCCCCCCCCCCTCTAACTTTTGACCCGTAGGTTTAAAAAATATGAAAAAAATCTGGAAAGTTGAACTTTATAAGGACTTTCTAGGAAAATTATTTTGAACTTGATAGAAAGAACAGTTTTTGTACAAAAAAGACAAAAAGGTTATACAAAATAATTTTTGCGTACTTAGTATGTCAACGTAACAAATAGCCTTTTTTAAAACTCAAACTCAAAAATAAGTGGGAACACTTATTGTATCGGACAGGAAACTACGGAACCCGACACTGAGCGTGGCCCGACACGCTCTTGGCCGGTTTTTTTCAAATCTATCTTGTAGATAAGGACTCTTACCAATGTGGCTGGGTACATTATTCGATCAAAGATCAAAAGAAGATTTATCATAAGAGCTATTGTGACATCAGTCTAAAGTTGTTAGGGTCGTGAATATTTGCATGCAATGTGGCGTAAAAAGGGGTAATGTGTGTGGAGATAAATTCACACTCGACAACAAAAGTTTACAAAGGTTTATTGTAACAAGAAAAATACAAGAATTTAGAATAACAGAGACTCAGGGTTAGGAAGTGGGTTACGAGGATGCTGATCTACGTGACTCCCGTCATGATGAGTGGAGCCACTTAACTTGTGTGTCGCCGGCGCAGGAAAAGGGCCGAGCGTGCGTCTGCTTCAGCTTATATAAGCACCCGAAGTCCAGGGTGCGGGGCGAGAGGTCCCCGGCGCGGAAGGATGGCGGCGCCCGCGCTCGTGGTGGGAGGCCGGAGGTCGTGACACTCCCCCCTTTAGGCCAGAATTTTCCCTGGGGGAAATTCGTTGCTGCAGCTGCCTCTGGTGCTGCAGGTCCCCAGCAGGTAGATTCTGGTACCCTGAAATCAGTTTGAAGAGGTATCAGGGACATAATAGAAAAGAATAAAAGTTAGGAACAAGATTATTATAGTATAGGTAAGCTAAAAGTTAATTGTTGCAAACAAATTGCTCGATAGAAAAAGGTTCGGAAGGTTTAGTAGCTAATTAGATATTGACAATAACAAGTTACGTAAGAAAAAATATGAAGCGATCATTTGCAGTTGCGTCGTGAGTCATGCATTCCATTCTCAAGCGACGCTCAATTGAGAGTAAACAATAAGCCTAAGTAATAAGGTGCAGTTTAGAAAGCGATTACAAGTTGTTTACGAATTAGTTCGTAGGATTAGTTTTCTATAATTATAAAGAATATATGTATTTGTTTTCGTAGCTGATTTTATAACCGTTTAGGAGAAAAAGTTTACAAGACGAACTGAAAGTGTTTGAGAGAATGTTCGAGCGATTGTATAAAATTTGGGTGTCCTGAGATGACAAAGTTAAACTATCCAAAGTTTAGAATATTGAGACAAGATAGACAATAATAATAAGGAAACAAAGTCATTGTTTATAGATAATTAGTTTGAGTTTTCCTGACATATCGGTCAATTTATAGATTAAAGGTGATTTCTTTGAGATAATTTTGCATTTGACGAATTTTCGTTAGTGAGCCGTTCACAAAGCTGCCTGTACCCTCTCCAATGTAGACGATAAGTAACCTAGGGACTCGGCGTAACCATCTCGAGGCTCATGGATTATATCAGGATCATTTTGCGACAATATAATGTGAACCACATGTGACTAATACACAACCAACACAAGACTTTTTTTTTTTTAACGATGGATTATATCTGGATCATTTTTAGACACAATATAATAGGACTACATGTAACCAATTCACGATCAAACAGTAAGACCTTTTTTTTTATTTATTTTTTTTAAACGACGGTTTATGTCAGTGTCATTTTTCAACACAATATAAAGTGAACCAATTGACGACCAACCACAAGAAAAGACAAAGAACAAACAGTGACTTCGTTAACTGCACAGTTACTTGCAAATTGCGTTTTAGAGTTTTCAATATAAGTCGAAACGGTATGTTATGATAGTTTTATTAGGTATATCGTTCGACTGTGTTTACGTGAGGCGTATACAACGGTGTGTTATGTAACTTAGGAATTTTGTATTTAGATTATTAGACTTTTAAATTGTTTGCCATGGTCAAGTACTAGATTTTAGTTATTATTTCTGACATAGCTCGCTTAATAGGAAAAAGTAAACAATAAAACAACCTGTAACAACACAGATGCACGAGTTTTTTTTTTTAATGCGACCAATCAAATCAATACTCAACACTCTCGAGTGAGAGGGCTTAAACTTTTTTTAAGTGATTTAGTTTGCCGTTTATCACATTATAATCAACAAAGAAAGTCGGGGATTTTTGCACCCGTTAGAAATGTTCAAGTAAACAAGTAGGTACCAAGAATCATTAGTAGAAACTGGCAAATTTAAATTAGAATGTCAACGACGTTTGGAACAATAGAACGAGAAAGAAAATCGAGCAAAACATTTTTAGAAACGACAATGTCTAACCTCGAAACTATAGCAAGACAATCGAACTACCCAACCAGCTAAACGACCTGTAGGGCCATTTAGTACATTGCAGTCTACATATAACCAAACTTAAAGAAATAGAATAGATATTTATAGTTTTTATTTTGGTTCAGGCTTACTTAAGGAGTAACCAACCGCTCCTGCATAGGCTTTTTTTTAATAGTTGCAATCCGCTATTTAGAGTTTAATAGATAGGTACGTATTTATGGTTCAGGCTTGCTTAAGGAGTAACCAACCGCTCCTGCATAGGCTTTTTTTAATAGTTGCAATCCGCTATTTAGATAGATACGTAGATTACCAATGGTGTAGGGCCATGATAAGGTTAAAAGAAATCATTGGGTTAGGGCCAAGATTGCTTTCATACTACGGCGGTAGGGGCCGGTAGTATATAAGGATGAATGGGTTAGGGCCATCATCTTATAAGGCAGTTGGTTTAGACCAACTGTAAATATATATAAATAATAGAATTATAGATAGGAGTAATGGTTATATGTAGGGTAATGGGAAGGTACGTTTTAGTGTTGCAATGTAGATATTTATTTTAGAATTAGATAGTATAGTATAATATTTAAGCGTTTTTTTTTAGTTATAGTTAAGTCAGTTTTTTTTCAGTTATTATATTTTATGTTAAGTATAGTAGTATAGTATTTATTTTGTTTAAGTTAAGGTTAGTATCATTTTATTTTAAGTTAAGTACTTTATTATGTTTAATTATTCTTTATAGTTGACATAGTTAACTTTAAGACGAAGCATTGTCTTTGATACTACGATAGCAAGTTAAAGCATTTTCAGAAAAGATTTCGAAAGCAAAAGAAAGGAGTTTGTCATCAGGAACACCCCTAAATAACATAAATTAGTTTACCCTCTGTATGAAAGCACATTTTTTTTTTTATAGTAAATAGAATTAACAAAATTCAGAGGCACATTTAAGATTATAGGTAAATAAATTTACTGATTCATTATGATTATCTTCCGTTGAGCAACCTGCTTGCAACACGTGCCATGTGGGCTTAGAGGTTAAAGATTTCAGCGAGTTTAAAGAATGGAATTCGGTCCAGACCGTTTGTATATCGGTTTTATTAGATAGGGCATTCATACCGGTAAATATGGTGCAAGCGTGAAGATTTGCTTAAAGTTTGCAAGTTTGCCTGAAGTTCGTCGACGGTGTTCGATTTTGCACCTCCTCTAATACGAACTTCGTATTCAAGCTCGGCTTTTAGTAAGCACGCGAATTTTATATCGTAAGCCATTTTACCCGAGGAAGATATTATCGATTTTACGTTAAGTTTTGAATTACAAGAATGTATTACGTAGCGATAAGCTAAAAGAATGCACAGTAAGTAGGAAGAAATCCGTTCAAGAAATAGATTAGAGAAGCTAATTATTATATGCGAACACTCACTCGCGAATATGATTTAGAGATTGTACTATAATGAAGTAAAATTATTAAATTATTTGAACCACGTGCTGTTTAGGTTAGCACGTTGTTCACAAGAAAAATAGATATCACGTATAGAAATTACGTACCTTCTTGGACGGATTTCACACACACACGTAAATACACACAGAAAGAAGAAGAAAGAGAACGGGAGTCACGAGATCAGCTTCCTTTTGCCTATCTGGGCGCCAGTGTGGCGTAAAAAGGGGTAATGTGTGTGGAGATAAATTCACACTCGACAACAAAAGTTTACAAAGGTTTATTGTAACAAGAAAAATACAAGAATTTAGAATAACAGAGACTCAGGGTTAGGAAGTGGGTTACGAGGATGCTGATCTACGTGACTCCCGTCATGATGAGTGGAGCCACTTAACTTGTGTGTCGCCGGCGCAGGAAAAGGGCCGAGCGTGCGTCTGCTTCAGCTTATATAAGCACCCGAAGTCCAGGGTGCGGGGCGAGAGGTCCCCGGCGCGGAAGGATGGCGGCGCCCGCGCTCGTGGTGGGAGGCCGGAGGTCGTGACAGCAAGTTTCTTTACCTAACACTGTAGGTAAACAGTAAAAAATGATTTTTGGAAATTGATCCCTTAAGGGGCTAAAATAAAGGATGAACGTCGAGGAAGAATGCCTAAGGTTACTGATCTTGTGCATTAAATTTAAATAACCGCACCGCGCACCGCGAAGGAATGGAATTCCCTGCCGGCGTCTAGGCTGTGTTTCCAAATTCATATAACCCGGAACAATGACAATAAAGCCTCTTGACTGCTCATGCGGGCGACTCAGGCTCACAATATGCTAGATGAAACTATGAGTGACCGTTTTAGTTTTGACCAGTTATTGGAACTCTCCGCACGCGATTATTTTGATAACTTTTTTAAACAATACTGCCGTGTTACCGAAAAAGGGCACAACTAACACTTTTTGTCAAAATGAGTTATATATATATTCGGAATCAGGAAAAAAAGGCCTATCTGCCTGATTTTTTGTGGATTTTTAGCTACAAAATAAACAGAGATAGCATAAGCTTAAAGGGCACAACTGCATCATTTTTTAAGTTTTATTACAATAAAAAGGCATATTGTGAGATATGACTTTTATTTCACCTTTTTATTATTGATATATTTAATGGAAAGGGCATAACTGACGTATGTCAAATATAAAAGGCTTATGTGGCAATTGTGCTTATTTTTTATACGAACACTTTAGCAATTAATGTAGAAAGAAAAGTCACAACTGGCAGTTATGCCTTTTCTATTTAACCCTACGCTTATAAATGTTGTATAAAAAAGGCCCATTGGCGTTTGTGCCTTTACTACTAAACATTTCTGAACGAAGATGAAGTGAGGGGGGTAAGGTATGCAGGGAATGCCGTCAGTTGTGCCTGTTGTACATCTCAATTTTCTCAACATTTGTAAAATGTTAGTTGTGCCTTTTCTAATAACGACGGCAGCATAGCAAATGGAATTTTCCCTGAACCTTTCAAAAAGGCCCTGATCCACCCGATCTATAAGAGCGGGAACAGGGACTGTGCGAACAACTATAGACCGATCTCTGTCCTTTCAGCTATTTCTAAGGTTATGGAAAGACTGATTAATGGTCGCCTACTGAGTTTCTTAGAGAAAAATAAAATCCCACCAAAAACAGTACATGTAAAAATAAGCCAAGCCACGATAGTAGAAATGCGTAGAGAGTACGCATTTCTACTATCGTAAAAAGTTTTGAGATCGCATAGAAGCCAAGTCCTGTTCAACTTATTTTGTAATAATAAATCAATATTTTGTGATTATATCAATAGTTTGGTTTTTTACATTATTATAATAATGACTTGGCCATGAGCACAAGTTGCAAATACAGTCGAATCTAAGGACATCATTTTGTAACTGATTGGAATGTAAGGTCACCATAGAATAAACATACCGAACAATGCATGTGCAGTTCACTGGTCTTGGATGAGACTGACTGTCAGTAATTTAATAATAATTGAATAGACTAGAAGAATTATATTCTGTGAACTTTATGTTTAACTTTCAACCCCTCCAAATATGCTGTTTTGTATTTCTATCTCATTATGCTCATGGCCAAGTCATTATTATAATAATGTAGAAAACAAAACTATTGATATAATCACAAAATATTGATTTATTATTACAAAATAAAGTTGAACAGGACTTGGCTTCTATGCGATCTCAAACTTTTTACGATAGTAGAAGTGCGTAGAGAGTTAGCTTATTTTTACATGTACCTACTGTTTTTGGTGGGATCTCATATATACCTATTTTTAAATAAGGGAGATTTTGGTGTCATTTTTAGTAAACAATTCTGTTTTTGTTTTGTTGAGTTCTTCAATTATTGATATAATTAAAAAGTGATAGATAGTAGGTACTTTTGAGTTTGTGTAAACTTTTTGAAATGAATGTTTTATTTTCTTACAACTGCCTTATTTTATTTCTTATACAATGACATTTATCAGCCTCTTTTAAAATATACAATCCCACTGCGGAGACACATTTACCTATGTATTTATTTTAATAATTTACAATGAAAAGGCACAATTGAGTAAATATGCCTTTTTATCGCATAATTTTAAATCTTTACTCAAATTTTTACATTGAAAAGGCATATTTGGTTATATGTGCCTTTTAAACATAATATTGCTCTTTTCATGTTATTTTTTATGTTAAGTTAAAAAGAAATATGCTAATTATTAAATATATCCATTAAAATTAAAAATATAAAATTGCTATATTCGTATACATACTAAAAAAAACGCAATTTTTTACATTTACACAATTTCGAAAAACACATTTTAAACGTGCTTTTTTTAACAAAATTCAAAAAATATTTAAATCTCAATTTTCTCAACATTTGTAAAATGTTAGTTGTGCCTTTTCTAATAACGACGGCAGAATACTGCTTTTATCAAATTAATTATGAGTTCTTGTTCAATTAAATGGTGTGGGAAGTCGTCTAGAACATCCAGCTATAAAAAGGATGGCATAACTTGTCATCGGTAAGTAAATAATTATTATAATTTAATATATTATGAATAATTGCAGGGCTCAAGCTAAACTGGTTGTTTACGTTTAAGGCACACAAAACGTACACCGCGTTGATGTCTTTTTGAAAAGTCCCTTTCTCTCACTAGGTATTGTCAATAAGTATGTCCCTTTCCATCTGTAGGTATAGATACAAAGGGACAGACGCATTGCTGTAGTGTTGTGACAACTTAGAAACAAAGTCTTTATATTCTTGACGATAAAAATTACGATGTTCCCTAACTGTAAAAAAGTAACATAACTTAATGTTTATATTTTAGATTTTCTGTAACTCTAACACCTTTTGTATTGTACACCTGCATTGACGAATAAAAAGATTTGTATTTGTATTTGCAATAAATAGAGTTAGAATATAGCGATCATAATAATGATTTCAATTAAAGAAAACGTACCTACCATCCAACAGAATTGAAACAAGAGTCATTTGAAAGATCAAGCTACTAGAATAGAGAACTTTTTATAATAAGTATATTGTTTCGTTATCGGATCATATGAGAAACATAAATACATCCTGCTAAATAATGTTTGGCTAGTTAGAGTGCGGATTCAGTCACAACTTGTCCGTTCCCGTATTTATTACAATTATATTTTAGAGCGCGATTTGGCTGATGGACATGCTATTGCTTGTTGGTAGCTACTGCACCTGCTTTACAGACAATTGCACTATTGGAAGTTGTGCGCACATTATATCTAATGTATGGTATGTGGAGTTAGGGCGACATAATGATTTCGTCGCACTAGCACAAATGCATAACAGTATTTAACCTTTCAACGACCAACCGACAGCCGGCTGTCGGGCTGCTATCTTTCTTGCTTTTGTGTCTCGAATCACGTGTATTCGAAGGTTTAATAGATGAATACGCATAAAAATCAGAGCTTAACTTAAGCCCTCTCATTTTTTACAAAAAATAACAAAGACCCCGAATCTTATATCCGGAAAATCTATACTAAATTGATTCATTTTAAAAATCAATAACTGTCTCGTCGAGGAGGATCGTCCAACCTAGGCGCAAAATATTTTTTTTGTTTTTTTTTTTACGATTATTTAACCTTGATTTAATTTTAGCATTGATTTGAATAAAGTAAAATTTACTGTGTTACGTAAGTATTTTATTTGCACCCAGTTAACTCCCAACCAGTATAGTTAAAAATATTGAATTAACAGACATCGTTATGTTCGATTTTATCGATATTAGGTATTGTTGCATAACTGACTTGTGCATCACTATGTTTGGAACATTCGTCCTTACATTGTTGCATCGGCCAATCACAACCGCTGATTTTTCTTCGTCCCCCGACCCGCAGTGGTGAGTCGTGTGCCTTGGCGAAATGGGTCTATCAGCTCTCAAGTGGTTTAATTCTCTTTGACCCGGAAGTATTTAAAAAACCGGTCAAGTGCGAGTTGGACTCGCGCAACGAGGGTTCCGTTAATGGAAAGTACCCTATAGGTTTTGTATCCCTCGCAAATATCTAAATGCAATATAAACCGCCGTATCTTTTTGTTGCGTTAATTTAGAAACTTGATTTTTTCATTGCTTTGAGAGATGGCAGACCTAAGTGTGTGGATATTAATTTCAGCTTGATATCTCGACGCGTTTCTGAGAAAAAGGGTCTTGACAGACGGACGAACGTAATGACGGACGGATGTGTACTTACTACAAATTTACGAAATTTACGATTTTCGGAGTTTTCCCTTTACTTGTGCTACAAGACCTTGCTTCTTGCCAAATTTCATGATTCTAGGTCAGTGGGAAGTACCTTATAGGTTTTGAGTTTTGATTCCCTTGAAAATGTCTAAATATGCAATATAAACCGCCGTATCTTTTTATTCCGTTGATTTAGAAACTTGATTTTTTCATTGCTGTGAGAGATAGCAGACTTGAGTATGTGATATTAGTTTCAGCTTGATATCTGGACGCGTTTCTGAGAAAAAGGTTCTTGACAGACAGACGGACAGACGGACGCCTGATGTGAACAAACTACAAAACGGTTTTCGGAGTTTTCCCTATACTTGTGCTACATGACCTTGCTTCTTGCCAAATTTCATAATTCTAGGTCAATGGGAAGTACCCTGTAGGTTTTGAGTTTTGGTTCCCTTGAAAATGTCTAAATATGCAATATAAACCGCCGTATCTTTTTATTGCGCTGATTTAGAAACTTGATTTTTTCAATGCTTTGAGAGATAGCAGACTTGAGTATGTGATATTAATTTCAGCTTGATATCTGGACGCGTTTCTGAGAAAAAGGTTCTTGATAGACAGACGGACAGACGGACGCCTGAGGTGAACTAACTACAAATTTACGGTTTTCGGAGTTTTCCCTTTACTTGTGCTACATGACCTTGCTTCTTGCCAAATTTCATGATTCTAGGTCTATGGGAAGTACCCTGTAGGTTTTGAGTTTTGGTTCCCTTGGAAATGTCTAAATATGCAATATAAACCGCCGTATCTTTTTATTGCGTTGATTTAGAAACTTGAGTTTTTCACTGCTTTAAGAGATAACATACTTGAGTATGTGATATTAATTTCAGCTTGATATCTCGACGCGTTCCTGAGAAAAACGTTCTTGACAGACGGACGAACAGACGGACGCCTGATGTGAACAAACTACAAAGGAGGCGAGCGAATCTGGGCTTTTTATAATACACTAATGAAAACTTTATCAATATTTTTGTCAAGATTTATTATTTTTTACCATGAAATATTAAGATATTTAGTCATGGGATAGTAAATTAATTATTTATTCAAAACATTACTGACTGTCTGCACTTCCGGTTTTTAACAATGTTGCCAAATGAAATATGTTAATCGATCCGTTGAAACAAGATTAATAGAAATGTAAAACAAAATAAATAAAAACATTATCTGCAGAAGAAACACTGAATCATGATTTCATCTGTTGACATGTTTTATAATATGCTTTAAATAATTGTTTTTATTTTTAAGTATCGCAGAAAATAATGTTTAATCAATGAAGTTGCAATATATTATATACTTTTTTATTATACAGGCTACACAGTAAAAACTCATGTCAATGTCACATCAAAAGTCAAACAAATCATTTAGTTCGTTGGTTTTAAACTTGCAATAGTGGAATGTTTTGTTGTGTGCGGTTTAATTATTTGATTGGTATTATTTTACGACTTTGGTTACGTATAAAGGATTCTGACGGTTATTATTTTGACGAACAACCTACGCATTTCTTACATCGGACTGATAAGTTATCTTGGATTACGAAGTAAAATACAATCAGTGATCAACATCTTCATTTTATTTAACCTGGTGGCGTAATTCTTCTGTAGGTTTGCGCTAAATAGAAGAGGAATGAATTCTTTCAGTTAGACAGCAATGGGTGGCACGCAGTCGTAAGTAATTTATTTCAAAATAAGTTCACATGGTCATAAACTGTTACTCTTCTGTTACTATTACTAAAATACTTCTGATTTATATTTAGGTACTCAAACCAAGCCTGATCATAATCAAAACATCCAGTCAGTAATCGATAATTATCAATTCAAGGCGTTTATTTCAAAACAAACAAAGCTAATTTTGTACGGACTAATAACACCTATATTTTTATTTTTCTCCCATGTAGAAATAGTAAATATTGGTATTCTTTTTTAATAATAGCAATATCAAAAATTAATAATGCAAGAATTGTTGCTGTATAGTCAAACCCAATAATGTATGGACCTCCGCCCGCCTTCGAGTTTTCCCTATACTTGTGCTACATGACCTTGCTTCTTGCCAAATTTCATGATTCTAGGTCAATGGGAAGTACCCTATAGGTTTTGAGTTTTGATTCCCTTGAAAATGTCTAAATATGCAATATAAACCGCCGTATCTTTTTATTGCGTTGATTAAGAAACTTGATTTTTTCATTGCTTTGAGAGATAGCAGACTTGAGTATGTGATATTAATTTCAGCTTGATATCTCGACGCGTTTCTGAGAAAAAGTATCTTGACAGACAGACGGACAGACGGACGCCTGATGTGAACTAACTACAAATTTACGGTTTTCGGAGTTTTTCCTTTACTTGTGCTACATGACCTTGCTTCTTGCCAAATTTCATGATTCTTGGTCAATGGGAAGTACCCTATAGGTTTTGATTCCCTTGAAAATGTCTAAATATGCAATATAAACCGCCGTATCTTTTTATTGCGTTAATTTAGAAACTTGATTTTTTCATTGCTTTGAGTGATAGCAGACCTGAGTATGTGATATTAATTTTAGCTTGATATCTTGACGCGTTTCTGAGAAAAAGGGTCTTGACAGACGGACAGACGGACGGACAACAAAGTGATCCTATAAGGGTTCCGTTTTTACCTTTTGAGGTACGGAACCCTAAAAACGAGTGCATAGGCATCTATTGGGTAAGCTCGCTCCATCGTAGGCCCCGTCTATGCCCTCGGGCTAGTCTGGGACCAAGAGCAAGCCCATAATAATAAAAAAAAAATGATAAAGTTTGCATAAAAATATAAGTAACCTTTTGAAAGCATATTTATCCAATATCCAAGCAAACGAAACCACTGGCAACAGCAAGTTAGGTATTGATATAATAACAGCTAAAACTATACATGATATATTGAATTGCTTAAATATAACACTAACAACACACTCATACTGTTTTTTGCTGATTTTTATGCCGAATATTCTTCAACTTCAACTTTTATATTTATTATGGCAATCCACCGAATTTTCGGTGATTTCTGCCAATGTCCAGTTTGAAAATAATATTTCAGTTTAAATGACAATAAAGGAATACATTTAATATACAAATAAATTATGGCTAACTTAAAACTAACTCAAAAAAACTAATTAATATCTAAAACTAAAATAAAACTAAAAATTAAAATATAAATAAGAAAGGGGTTATCCGTCGGCGTCGTAAAACTCGTCATCACTGTCGACGGGCAGCGTGCCCAGAAGGCTGGCAGCATTGCCAATAATGACAATTAATGACAATTGTACGGTTATTAAATTATAGTATGGAGATCATACACGTGTTCTTATAACCAAGAACACGAGATGACTCCTTATTTATTCTTAAAAAAACATCTAAACCAAATCAGAGGTCAAAGTATGTGTAATGCAATTGCAATAATAAATATCAAATGACAATAATATATTATAATCTCGCATTGATCCAACCATGCGAAAACTTAGAGGTCAATGTTTCTTAAAGTCCATGCTATTGCAATGGTCCAATCATGAGAGAACCAGGCATAATTATGACTGAGATCCTTCATTGACGAAATAAAACCCAGATTTGAGTGGACCTGTCAAGCCAGGACTAAAAATAAGTGTTAATTGCATAATTATCTAATCAATATTTACATACGTACGTAAATAAATGCGGGCTAAATATTTTATTAGATGATAATAGTGTGATACATAATTGATAATTGTTTATGAATGTGGTAGCTAGGGTTGGTAGTCCTAATCAAGTAATTACTGAAAATTTTCCTGCGCTTGAGCATAACTCTGTCTGACTCGACTCTTTGGTTGGACAAAACGTTAGTAGGTTATCAGATGAAGATCTTTTAAGATGTTTTCATTAGATATATGCAGTTTTAGCTATAATGTTATTTAAGGACTGGGTTCTAAAGGTCTGATAGGCAGTCACTGCATGTAAGACTGTGCTATTCAGCAGAATCCGGTTAGGCTTGAAGCCAACTCTAACATTGTTTTGGCAAAAATCTAAGGAAAGTTAATGATGGTGTGAGGAACAGTAATGATTACTGCCGGGGTTGCGGAATGTTTATAATAGTTACCGTGACCCCGGAACATTAAGGGCAACCGAAGGAACATGAGTGGGTTTTAGTCAGTAAAAGTCTGACATGCCCTCCCCCCGCACCCAGGACGGGAGCAGTAATTGGATCATTTCCCACTCCACAAAAAAAAAACAAAAAAAAAGGAACTGTAATGTTAATCTTGCAGTATAATGTACCTACAAATAAATAGGTATTTTATCTTTTAGATTTACGTCCATGATTTTATCATTGTTGATTATTTTGTTTTATTATTTTTACTGATATCTTATAATCACTTAATTGACTTTTCCTTCGTAAACTAGATAGGTACCTATTATCTTCTCATAGTATTGAATATCATTTCCGGTAAAATAAATTCCAGAGATTGAAAATTGACGTTTAATTTTAAGACGAAGATCATCTTCATGCGCCAAAAAAGAATTTCTCTGGTTTAAGTATTTAAGTAATAATAGTTTTAGTATGATAAGTAATAAGATTTCGCCTTCGGCTGCGCCCGCGTGTATGTCGAAACTTTCTGGTTATTCCGATCTGTCACCCCGTTTTGTCCCCATGGGTTGGTAAAATACTGAAAATACTGAGATACTTAGTATAAAGTACTTGGCGCGCAGTAGCGTGAAAAGGTTATTAGAAAATGTGTTCCACACATTGCTAACTGGGGGACAAATCGAACTTTTTTTTCCTATCTGTCACCCGTAGGGACAAAACGGGGTGACAGATCGGAATAATCCGAAATTTCCATTTACTATTTTACCCCTTTAAGCCTCGTCCTCTCTAGGAACATTTGTCGAGCGACATGTGTCCCCGGTGGCATCGGGCTATGGACTATTAGAAATATATCCTCTGCATACCTATTGCCTTAATACTTCGATTAGAGAGAGATATCAGGTGTTTTGGCAAATTTTGCGTATTTGAAATAATCCCCTGTTTTGATGACTATTCATTTGTGTTCCAAATATTATCATATCAGCTGTTTTGCGTGTTCCTTGTATGTTCTACGCATTAATTAGATATTTCAGGGGGAGGTCCGTCAGTCAAGAAGACTTCTGTACTTAAACCTTCGAACACACGTGATTTGAGACACAATTGAAAGACAATAGCAGCTAGACAGCCCGCTGTCGATGTCGGTTGGTCGTCAAGAGGTTAAAAAGGCTTTGGCATAATAATATGCTTGATCTCTATGTCTAAATATGCTAGCGACTCTATAAAAGAGAGATTTACGAATTGTGTAAAATAAGCCTAAAATAAATGTAAAATTGTATAATTTTTAAAGAGATCACAAACTAATGAAAATATGCCATCATGAATAATTATGTGCATGAGCCATATGAGCCATATATCTACACACATCAAAAGTGTCTAGGGATATTTCAATTAAACCTAAATTACTAAAATTCTATTAACTTTTTGTTAAAACATGTACACATTAAAATAAACCTTGTTTAATAGACTATTTAATCTGATAATAAACTTTTAGATAAAGTTAAATTTAAAAAAAACTTAGAAGAAGAGGAAAAACTCAAACAAAATTTCAATCTTAACTTTATTTTTGAAACATCAAAACTTAAACAAAACAACAATTTTTTTTATAAAAATTCTTGAAAACTTAAAATTAATATTCCGTGGATCCACCTAAGACTCTCCTGACACATCTGCAGCGGTTCTGCTTACTCAAAACAAGGGTGTCAATATCCTGTTGTGGAATACTGTCCCATAATTGCCGTTTCTGAAGCCATGAAGACCAGTCAGAGCGTTATATCCAGGCTTTGGTCATGTTATCGTGTCACGGAGGAAGTGGTGGAACGGCACCGAGGACCTCAACGCATTACAACACATGTACAGGACCGATTCATAGTAAATGCTGCACGAAGTCAACTAAATGCAGCGGCGATGCAATTGGTTCAAAGGCTACAGAGAGAGTATGGTTTGCTGGTAAGCGGTCAAACTTTGAGAAGGCGACTGCATGAAGTCAATCTACGTGCTCGTAGGCCATTTTGGGTATCAGCACTAAGGAGAGGTAATCGAGGAAGAAGATTACAATGGGCTATTGCACACGAAAACTGGAACCATTCTCAATGGTCACTTGTGCTTTTCACTGATGAATCTAGGTTTGGATTTCATCCTGATTCGCGAAGAGTACGCGTTTGGAGAAAACCTGGACGTTGGAATCGACTGCAGCACCCACAACAAGTTCATGCATATTAAGGTGGCACGATTATGGTTTGGGCAGGAATTCGTCTCGGCGGTAGAACGGACCTCGTTTGGATACAAGGCAATATGACTGCTCGAAAATACCGAGATGAGGTGCTAGAGCCTATAATCTTGCCCCACAAACAGCAAATGGGACAAAATTTCCAGCTAATGCACGACAATGACCGTCCACATACGGCGCGTATCGTTGCAAGTTGGTTACAACAGCATGTTATCCAAGCTTTAGACCGGCCTGCACAATCCCCTGACTTAAATCCTATTGAGCATGCCTGGAATATGCTTCAGAGAAGAGCTCGTAGGAATTTCCCTGTTGATATTGTGCATCAAAACCAGCTTTTCTTGCATCTTAGCAGGATTTGGGACAGTACTCCACAACAGGATATTGACACCCTTGTTTTGAGTATGCAGAACCGCTCTAGATTTGTCAGGAGAGTCTTAGGTGGATCCACGAATTATTAATTTTAAGTTTTCAACAATTTTTATAAAAAAAAAATTGTTTTGTTGTTTAGGTTTTGAAATTTCAAAAATAAAGTTAAATTGAAATTTTGTTGAGTTTTTCCTCTTCTTCTAAGTTTTTTTTTAATTTAACTTTATCTAAAAGTTTATTATCAGATTACATAGGCAATTAAACAAGGTTTATTTTAAAGTGTAGGTAACTTAACAAAAAGTTAATAGAATTTTAGTTATTTAGGTTTAATTAAAATATCCCTAGACACTTTTGATGTGTGTATTTACATAAAATGGTAAGCTGACTAACTGTTGATATATCAACGCACAGCCCAAACCGCTGGTATTAAAGACTTGTTTTTTTTTTTAAGAGAGTGGGAAATCATCTAAGGACGTCTCCCGTCCTTGGCGCGGCGGGACGACGTGTCAGAGTTTTAGTGACTAAAACCCACTCATGTTCCTTCGGTTGCCCTTTATTTTCCGGGGTCACGGTAACTATAATAAACATTCCGCAACCCCGGCAGGCGTTGAAGACATAAAACTTGTAGGGTGCGTTATTTATTAAGTTTAGGTATCCACTAAGAAATAATTTTTGGGAATTCACCCCTAAATAGGATTAAAATAGGGAATGGGAGTTCAACATTCACGCGGGCGAAGCCGCGGGCGAAATCTAGTTAGTTTGAGTGCATTCGTACTTATTTTGCACCAAGTACCTATTCCTTATATTATTATAATGAAACTAGATATAAAGGGGTCAAATAACAAGCCAGAAGGACGCGCATTAAAAGAATAAATTTAATCTATTAGATATAATAGCCAGTGAACATCTTGTAGTAGATAAGACACATAAAAATGTACTGAATAAATTATAAGTGCTTTGTTTTTCTCGCGATTACGTTTCGCGCTATAAAATGAGGTAAAGCTCGAAATGCGACTTTAAGCCTTTGTTCTCATATTATTACATTCGTAAAATATTATATTCGCAAAATATTATATTTTAGAATTATTATATTCTCAAAATATTACCTAAAGAACAATCACAGCGAAAAATATTTTTAATTTGAGGGAAACAGTAATAAATATTTGACATCATCACATAGGTTATTCATCACATATGTCTCGGATGGGAATCAAATCTACAACCCCTTTTTTAAGGTTTACCTACCTTTTGTAAAATAAGTCTAACTAATGATTTTATATCACCCAGTAGTAGGTAATCCTGAAGATATTCATTAATATAATATTATTTGCATTTATACGCGGTTATTGGTAAAACAACGACATCCTCTCAGGACTATGTCACTATCATCATAAACAACAACTATTCAGTCATTATAAATTATTTTTTTATTTATGATAAATGCAAATAATTTTGCAATACTGTATGATACAGCAATTAATTTTTATTTTAATATTGTATTACGTTCGAAAGCGTTTCCATGATGCCTAGGTATTGGAATATAGATATTTTGATTTAAATAAAATAATTTTTATTTTTCACTGTGTTTGATTGTACTTCTAATATTTTGAGAATATAATAATTCGAGAATATAATATTTTGCGAATATAATATTTTGCGAATGTAATAATATGAGAACAAAGGGACTTTAAGGCTGTGCGCTGCGTTAAGCGGGCGTCCGTCACGGGTGTCCGTCGCGGGGACCCGTGCCATGCTCCGTCGCGGACAAATTAAACCCGTTCAGACGACCGCGTCTCCCGCCTATTGCAGCGCCGCGCCGCCAGTACAATTTTGATCGCTCGGGTGTATCGATTTCCTAGAAACATCTCCGCTCGTGTGCTCCGTCACACTTCTTCACTTCACTTTTCTGGCTTCTGACTTCTGACTTCTGACCCATAACGATTGTCAAAGTACCACGAATGGCAACCAGGACCAACAGCTTTACGTACTTGCCGATGCACGGGTTGTTGGTGACGTCTAAGAATGAATTAAGCAAACAAGATATTTTTAGTTTTTTTATCATAGCTCACCTCCTGTACGTCGTAGCGTGATCATATAGCCTTTTTTTTTGGGAGTTGATAATCATTAAATGACTGCTCCCGTCCTGGGTGCGGCGGGAGGGCGTGTCAGACTCTTACTGACTAAAACCCACTCATGTTCCTTCGGTTGCCCTTTATGTTCCGAGGTCACGGTAAATATTATAAACATTCCGCAACCCATGATATAGCCTTACTCGATGATTGTGCTTTCTAACAAAAAATATTTTCCCAAATCGGACTAGTAGTTTCTGAGATTAGCGCGTACAGACAAACAGTAAAAATATCTTCGGTTTTATAATGTACAGATAAAATGATCGGAAGAAGCGTCGTTTTATCTAAATAGGTACTAGCTGTTGCCCGCGACTTCGTCCACGTGTGTTAGTTCCCGTTCTCGTGGAATTTCCTGGATGAAAACTATCCTATGTCCTTTCTCGGGTTCCAGACTATATTTGTTCATTCAAACCGGTTCAGTGGTTTAGACGTGATGAAGAGACAGACAAAGTTACTTTTGCATTTATAATATTAGTACGGATAGTAAAATGATCCTAAGAGTAGAATTTTCAAATTCTCAAAATTGTATTATATGATAACCAAAAACTTTTTTTGAAGTTTCCAGACGATAAATAGATCAATTTTATTTATTAGAAAAACAAATACTTATTATTATAATTATACACAATATTTACAAACTAAAACTAAATTAAAATCCCTAGAATTAAAATAAAATGGCATCAAAAAACTCCTCCGCATCGCTGTCAACCGGTAAAGTGCCCAAGAGGCTGGCAGCATTGCCACGTTGGATGGCAATGCTAAGTCTCTGGCCAAAATAAAAGCCAGCCTTTGGGTCACGAGAACTGTCAACTAGTCTTTTTGACAGCTCTTTAAAAAATAGGTGGGCACTCGGACCCCATGGCCCAAGGGTTTCAACCCCAAATGGCTCGAAAATATAGTTTCCAGTAAGGTTACTATACTTTCGCCGCTTGAGGTTTTCCGCAGCCGAGGCGGCAGCACCGGCACAGGACGCCGTACTAGGAAGGTGGGATGGCGGAAGAGTATCGACACACGTAGCGTCCCACACTAAAGGCCTACCCATCTTCCATGGGAATAAAGACATACCGTCCGGTCTCTTGCCATCGTCGCGTGCCAAACCGTTGGGTTCTAATACAGCTGGAACGCCGACGGCAACAAGAGCACGTCGAATGATGTCATTAATATTCGCGTGCCGTGGTATACGGCCCGCGCTACGGCTGCACGACAAGCCATGGTGTCCGAGGCTGTTGACAGCTTCCCCACAGTGACAACGATGCGGAGAACAACAAGACGCCCCTAAGCGAAGTGAAGCAGCGAGGCGGAAAGTCGTGTCGTCGAACAAAGTGCCAATGTTCGACGACGGTAGTGCCTGAAGCCAAAGACCCGACTCCCACCTGCCCACAGCTAGTAGGCGCGCTCGCTCCGCAGAAGTAGCAGACGTGGAAAGTAATTGATTCTGAACTACTCTGCAAAGCGGCTCATCCCAACGTCTCTGGGAAGATGGGTTGTCGGGCAGATCTGTACTTGGGCAAGCATCTTTCCAGGCCTCTATAGCCTCGGCTAAGAACGGCACATTAAAATTGACCAGTGTAGGGGCAAGGATATTCCTGATCAATTTCTCAGTGCCGTGAACCGAGGATATAAAAGCTGGCAGACTAATAATAGAAATTTTGCGGACGCCGAGACCCCCCATGTGAATTGGAAGCGTCGCTTGGGCCCAGGCCCGGTCGTCCATTGCCAAATTTAACACTGAGGTTAAAGTTCGACGGATAATTTGGTCCATTTTTTCTAATAGGTCATTACGTTTCCAAATAGGCGAAGCGCGAAGGAAATATGTCAATTTAGGGCCGAAACAGCAGTAACGAATTATATAGTTATAGCCGAATGCATTTTAATTTGTAACAATCTTTCCGAAATGTCGTTAAAATTTTGTATTTTGTCCTCAACGAAGTTGGGAAAGGAATCCTCGAAGATTGGAGACCCAAGGAGATGAAGAGACTTTTTTTCGGTAATTTTGATATTAGGGGCTATTGAGTTCAATTTTGAAAGAGTCGTTTGTCTGTCAGTAGTGTCACTTATAAATAATTCACATTTCGAAAGATTAAGGTCTAAGCCAATCAAATGGAGTGTGTCTTTTAAAATGATCAGATCATTTAAAACGGTATCTACATCACCTCCCAAGGTACCATCATCGAGGTACCAGACGTTGAATTTAGAATTTAGTTGTCGAATTATAGGATGTATTGCCAGACTGAAAATCACTGGCCCAAGAGGGTCACCTTGCTGGCAGCCAACAGCGGATTCCAAAAGGTGATCACGATATAATAATTTTGAAGGATGTCTATAGCACTGCCAGAGGAAACTAAAAATTTGGGGAAGTTCTTTTTTAACTTCTGCCAGCAAAGTATCCCTATTCACTGTGTTGAAAGCATTCTTTATGTCAACCTTCAGGATAACTTCTCCTTTCCCAGAATTTAGGTAGGTCGACAAAGCGTGTACGGCAGCCTCACAGCCCCCTTTCGAGCCGAAACCTAGTTGCAGGGGCTGAAATTTTTCCGAAATAGCCTCACCAAATAATTTACAGCAAATCTTGGCTGCCATACGACGATAAGTAGTTCCCACAGCAATGGGACGGATGCCGCCATCCTTTTTGCGCAAGGCGCATAGGTTGGCCCCGTACAAAACATCGATGACGGATCCGTCTACCTTGCCGGAGAGCATAAGATTGGTCAAGGCTGTTAGCTCCTTCAGGAGCATCTCACCAGCTTCCCCGGCGCCTGAAGAAATAAGGTCCTTTAGGTGTTGAGGAGTCAGGCCGTCGAGGCCGCCGGCGGAACCGCTCCGAAAGGAGCCAACAGCCATGGCCACATCTCGACCTGAAACGGTGAGGGAATAAATATCAGAATCTGGTGGGTCGGGAAAAGAAAGGCCATCCGATGGGGCAGGGTGTTTGCTCTTCAGAGCAGAGAGTGTTTCTGGAGAACACGGTGCCACCACATCACTACTGAAAAGAATCCTGGCCGCTCCGCTAATGTCACCTTCCCCTAATTTAGATTCCACCAGATGGGATACACTTTTAGAAGTGGTGTACCTCACCGGTGATAAATTTAGATCCAAAATTTGGGCCGAAACATTACAATTTTCTTTAATTTGGGCTGTTAGCGTTTTTTTGAGTGCCAAATTCTTTTTAACATGTAAAATCCTGTAAGGGAAGGTGAGTAGTTGTTCCCAGGCATGTTGCGAGTTCTCCCGGGCAGCAAGGCGAATGCAACCAGCTAAATTTTGAGCCACTAGTGGTCTAGCGCCACGGGGAACTCGCTTTATAATCGGCAGAGAGTTTTTAAATTTTGAGAGTTCTTTCCAAAAAGGGTCTAAAACGGGTGTAGTAGATGAATTACTTGGAGGTGGAACAGGGTCCGAGAAGAGTGCACATTGGGGTTTGTGAACCTTCCCAATGTGCACATTCAGACCCCGCTTACCTTTAAAATACCGGGCCTGGGTGCAGAGAGGGCACCTCTCCAGGATACTTTGTGACGCTGAAGGTTGACTCGCACTCGCACACCCCGCATCACTGCTGCCACTATACATTTTTACACTTACCTATTGTATATATACACTTAAATTAGCAAAACAATAAAAAAATATTAACCAAAAACTTAGGTATTTACTCTAAAATAAATGCAAGTAAAAAATCAGCCCTTCTTTAAATTTTACACGCTCAGCAACTTAAATTTTAACATTATATAATTATACAAATAATTCCTCTTTAATTCCACTAAGATTATACAAAGTAGCAGTGTGCAGTCGCCAGCGAGCTGGTGAAGGAACAACTATCAGCTCTCGGCAGTCCGTATAATGAATACTTTAAATCTTTGTGCTAACTTCTGGAACCTTTTTTTGGTTTAAGTTGTAAGAAGGTGGCGATTTTGGGTAACCTTTTTTTAAATAACAAAAATTTTAAATGCCGAAAGTAAAATTGCTCGAAGAACGAAGAAACTACAAAACCTACGATTCGAGGATCAGTGTAATCCATACTAATATTATAAATGGGAAAGTGTGTCTGTCTGTCTGTATGTTTGTCTTTCTTTTACGGCAAAACGGAGCGACGAATTGATGTGATTTTTTAAGTGGAGACAGTTGAAGGGATGGAGAGTAACATAGGCTACTTTTGTCTCTTTTTAACGCGAGCGAAGCCGCGGGCAAAAGCTAGTGTTTTTTTAAAGGTAAAATAGCCACAGGGACAATTGTACGCGTGATTGTACGAATGATCGTTTGAAGAAAAAGTTTCCCAAACCCAAAGAATGTGGCACAAATAAAAAAACTTTTTCCAAAACACCGCCTTTTTGGAAAAGTTTTTACTTTTAACTTTTTAGTGTCGACTCCCAATGTCTGACTGTGTATTACAGTATCTTTCGAAGTAATTGATTTTCAAAATAAATTACTTTCTATTTTCATTCAATCTTCTCAAACGAAAATAGAAACCTGAAGAAACGCACATATCGTCAATGTATATTTCGTCGATCTTTTTGTTCTTGATGAATTTTTCGAGAAATACTGAACCGATCGCCCCAAAATTTATATGGGACCACCACTGAATTTATGACTTATCAAACGAAAAAAGAACCATCAAAATCCGTTTACAATTGATGGAGATATCGCGTAACAAACATACAAAAAAAATACAGATGAATTGAAAACCTCCTCCTTTTTGAAGTCGGTTAATAAAATTAGGTTATTAAAACACGAATAATGTTAGTTAATGAGT
The DNA here is from genome assembly GCA_033675125.1 of Athetis lepigone. Lineage (NCBI taxonomy): Eukaryota > Metazoa > Arthropoda > Insecta > Lepidoptera > Noctuidae > Athetis > Athetis lepigone. The sequence continues at coordinate 3,791,551 of CM066236.1, read as the reverse complement.
TAAATCAATCCGTGGCAAATCTATATCTATATTAATAATAAAATTGAAGGCTATTAATTTTATTTGTTTAAATAGAGTTGAAATTCCCCGAAATTATCAGCAAGATTGGAATTATAAATTTTGTAGGATGGCCTGATTTATGAGAAACAGTAAAGTATATAAAATATCATGCTGCGACTTACGAGAGCGGACCAATAATAAAAGTAATGTAACCACGGGGCAGCTAGTAAAATTAAAAAAAAAAAAAAACTATCAAAATCCGTTCATGATTGGCGGAGAAATCACGTAACAAATACAAAAAAAACATACAGTCAAAATGCTTTTTGAAGTCGATTTTAACCTTTCAATGATCTAACGACAGCCGGCTGTCGCGCTGCTATTGTCTTTCTATTGTTTCAAATCATGTGTTCAAAAGAGGGGGCATTCATAAACTCATACTCATCTAAATTCATGTTCACGAAGCGAACAATAGCACACACTAAATGTAGTTACAATTAATTAAAACCTATTATGCACAATCGCTTCCATGCATCACAAATTCACAACGAATTCTAAAATTACTCTATGAAATTCTATTTACCTGGGACCTGACAAATAGTAACTGAATATTACATTTCGCTAAACCACACACAATATCTCACTGTATGTGTGTGCGTAGTCCATACAACTCGCCACAGAATTCGATGGCTGTGGGTACTATTTACATTTCACATATTAGAATTCTGGATACCGTGGATATTGTTTATGTCAATGGACTTGTTACTAAATAGAATAACACGAGGATTTCAGATAGTTTATATTATTGATTATCATTTTAAATCAGATTTAATTGAACGGTTTTTGGTGTACTTTGGGCCCACTGGTTCGCTTGACGCCTAGATAGTGTATAGATGTGAAGGTTGATATCCTGTCAAGTTTCAATACTTGAATTATGTGACTGATATCGGTGAAGTATAATATCGCAAAGGAATCAATGTAGAAAGAAAGTTCTTGTCTCTGGTCATTGAACTTTAGGTAAAATAGCTCAAGCTTTTCCGATCACTGGTTATAAGGGGCTGAAAAAAGCCGTTTATCTTTTGTGTGGGCGTTTCATTAGTACTAAAAAACACTAGAAACGTTGATTAAACCAATCACTGACACACTTGCGAACTAATAATAGAATATCAGTCACAGCGGCTTTTCTAAATGTTAATGGAAGCTACGTAATCAGTTCAATTTGTTTCTATCTGTAAAACACTGGCTTTTCTAAATGAATGGAAGCTACAGTAATCTGTTCAATTTGTTTTATCTGTACAAACAATACTTTACAGGATTCCGGTTATTCAGATTAGCCAAGTTCGCAGGTCATACTATAGTAAAGGAAGCATCTGGGCAACCCAGTTGGGATAAGGCCCGTTATGAATGAGTGGCTGGAGAAGCAGCCCGCCCGCAGTGCCCTCTGTTATCTGCTGACGCAGACACGGTTATTTCGGGAAGTATCTGCGTGGCATAGTCCGGCAACGGACGCCCCTTTACCATCATTGTGCAGACTGTCCTGAGGGCACGGTGCAGCAGACTTTAGAGGAGTGCCCAGCTTGGAACCGGCAGCGCTGTGACCTCCTAGCATCACTTGGTGCGGGTGATCTTGCGCTCCCGACCTTGATACAAAACATGATCAGAGACGCGTATGCGTGGAATGTCGTTGTCAGTTTTTGCGAGGAGGTGATGCATGCAAAAGAGGCAGCGACAGAGAGAGAGAGGAAGCAATCTCTCACTCTGACCACACCAGAAGAAGGGCAAACGGGTGCCGCGTTTAATGATTTCCGGTCACCGTAAAGAGGGGCCTATGGGCAGTAAACCTGGGGTAGTTCGCCGCCCGACCAGATGCAGGCCTGTGATAGCGGCGCACATGGTTCCGTGCGCGCTTCTTTTAAGGAATGTGCGGTCGCAGGATAGGCCGCACATTGTGACCTCAGATTTGGCAGTCATGCTAACAACCACAAGACTGATAAAGTGATAGAACAGAAGTGTTTTAGTTTTAAACATGCTAATCTCTTCAAATTTTGATGATATTCTAAATCTATGAAAATTATAGTTATGATGTGAGGGTCAAAACCTAGTCATTTATTAAATTTGAAATGGTTAATTGTAAATTAACAAATAATACCCGTTAACACTTAATCGCCGATCGCTTATAACTTACATGACGCCGTTTTAAAACAGGATTTAACAAAGTCAGACTTTCTTTGTAGCATTTCGGTGCAACTCGGAGTAAAATGCGTTTATTAAATTTGTTTTCACCATCGTTTAGGGGCACCGCTCTGAATTTAGCAGAGCAATTCTATTCGCCTTCAGTTTTAAAGCTTTTAATTTATTCACCTGTTTTTTTTTTTTTTGGTGAGTGGGAAATCATCCAATGACTGCTCTCGTCCTGGGTGCGGCGGGAGGGCGTGTCAGACTCTTACTGACTAAAACCCACTCATGTTCCTTCGTTTGCGCTTTATGTTCCAGGGTCACGGTGACTACTAAAAACATTCCGCAACCCCGGCAGGCGTAGGCCCTGTTAGGCCCCTTCCTGTGCTGACTCCTTCTCTTTGAGGCGCGCGTGGAACACTAACGCGCCGTCGACGCGGTCCTGGTCCTAGCCGGGCGGCGAGCTACCCATTGCTCGCCATCCGCAGAACCGCGCCTACGGTGGCCGGTAGTCGTCTTGCGACTCTCGACGTCTTCGCCTGGGTCTTTGTCCGCCGCCGCTTCCTTCACTAGCATAACTGCTTCGCAGAAGGAGGCGACGGCATCCCATTCCGTCTCGCCCCGCAGCATGGCCTGAACCAGCGCTGGGCGCGAGAGCCGCGAGAGGTCACCGCCGCCGATCGTCTCTACGAGGACACGTCTATGGTCCGCCCATGCGCGGCACACCTCCACCGTGTGCTCGACCGTGTCCTCCAGGCGACCGTTGCTGCAGTGGTGACACCCAGGTGTCGCTTCTGCCTGAATCCGACACAGGAACCTTCCGAACAATTTATTCACCATGTGCATCTTTGAAGGTAAAGATAATTGAATTTTTTGCATCGTGGATTTCTTTTTTTTGTAAATGGGAAATCATCAAATGACTTCTCCCGCCCTGGGCTGGGCGGGTGTCAGACTTTTACTGACTAAAAGCCACCTATGCTCTGTTGTATGTTGCCCTTTATGTTTCGGGGCCACGATAACTCTTTCGAACAATTCCGCAACCCTGGCAGGCATTGGTCCTAGAGGGCGGTCAATGAATTTCTTTTTGCTACTGATTTAACTATTTATTTATTGACTTTACTCCTCCTAATGGGATGGCCTGTTTTCTCAAATTATATGTGTGTCTATGCCAATGGGTTTTCTGATGGTTTGAAAACACATCTTCTTCTGGTGAGGTTATCAGTATGGCATGACGATGATTGTCGGCTCCGCTAGTTAAGGTATAAAAATGTAAATGTTTTTGTAATAAATAAAAGGAATATTTATTAAAATAAGAAAAAAACTTCATACAAAGAGACAAGCTTCTTGCTGGCAAACAATCATTATGTACAGCCAAAACTAATGAATCAAAAAAACAAGAAACTTGCACATTTGTTTTTATTACGAATTCAGGCGCATTTTTTTATAAACTCTATACCTATATGATTAAAACGGGTATACACGTGTTTTTCATTCCTCTTCACCTTTTTCTTAATTCGCAATTTCTCCAAAAGTATTTACCAGAAAATTGAACCATAACGACCCACATTTCAACACCCTTATCTCTGCAAAAACGCCTACAAACGCCCGATAACCAAAATAGCACCTAATCACTGAAAGCTGTTAATTCGAGCTTAAAACCTGTCTAACGGTGAAACCAGTGAGCAAACTGAACTTCTATTGATTCGTGTATAATCTAATACTTTCCGTTTGGCCGATTTCCTTCAGCCATTTCGACTTAATCCGTGGATAAATTCTACCACATTACACATTCATCTTACTTAACTCTTATTTCTAAAACGATAGAAGCGGTTTTTCAATAATGCAGTGTCAGATAAGTTGGTGTTATTTTAACTTAATGTTAGTCAGTCAAGTAATTCTCAATTGAATTTATTTGAATGAGTTAAGGGTGGCTGTTGATTTATACCTGTATTGTGTGCTGACTTCCAGGCGTATTGTAGGAGTTATAGGTTTGGGATAACTTAACTATGGGATATGTAATGAGTTAACTAATAAGCAAATGTTACTACAATGTTAACGAATATTTAAATTATAAGTCCTTGAAACACAGTTTGAAATGAATAATGTAATAATAATATATAAAAATGCAATAATAATAAAACATAATATAATATTTATGGTATATAATGTAATAAATAATTTTATGTAATAATAATAATGTATTGTAAAATAAGGAGTCCTCTTATATTTCTTTTGCTGTGCCCAACAGGGTCCATGATTGTTACTTTTTTTAATGTTTACCACCTAAGCTTATACATTGCGGAATGCAATAAAGAATTGAAATTGAAATTGAGTAAGGGAAGGTTCATATCTGACGGAACATACGACGCGTTTTGTCGGTCGCGTAACGCCCGAACAGACACAATGTATACAAAAACACTTGACCGTTCACACTCAACCGATGATACGTTAATGCAAACAGACTCGACCGACGATACGCTCGACGCATTTTACGTCACATATGAACCTTCCCTTAACTTTCGAACACACGTGACACGAGACACAATACGAAGACAAAAGCAGCGCGACAGCCGGCTGTCGCTTGGTCGTCGAAAGGTTAATAATTTAATTTAATAGTTTTATAATATCAAAGAACGCATGCGTGTACATTGTGTGACAAGATGAAAAGAGATTTTCGAAACGTTAGTGAACAAATCAATCATTGTCACAAAAGGAAATAGGAAAAATAAAAGACCAGTCAGATCGCAATTGTTTTCTTGCACAAAAAAAGTCCATGATTGATTCTATTATTTATATTCTCCACTTGTATGTAACATTATGGCAATAAATACTTATGATTTAACAACCAATGGGAGCGACGCAGTAATCAAAGACCTGGTAGAGCTTTGTCTATAGGTATTTTGTGTAAACCGCAACAGCAATGGTAAGCCACCATACTGGTTAACCGCATAGTTCATTGTGTGGCAGTCGGGTTTGGTCAATTTTGTGGCTTTAGTAAGTAAATATATTCTGATCTAAGAGTGAGTGTCCAGTGGTTAAGGCGCTCAACTCTCATGTGAGAGGTTGTGGTTTCGAATCCGGGCAAGTACAAATGTGACATTTTCAATTCATATTATGTGCTTCCTAAAGTTTATCTTAAACATCACGTGCCTTAGAAAGCACGTAAAGCCGTTGGTCCCGGTTGTATACGTAGAGCTTTGACAGTCGTCACGAGTAGTGAAAAGCCAAAAAATCTGACCAGTTTTACCAAGGGGTATTGTGTTACAGGGTTTTGAAGGTCTGATAGGTCGCTTCACGTAAAACACTGGTATTCATCAGCTGAATAGCAATGTTGTCCGGATAGGCTAAAAGCCGACCCCAATAAGGTTGGGAAAAGTCTAGGAATCATTATAGGAGCTTTTTTTTTTGGTGAGTGGGAAATCATCCAATGACTGCTCCCGTTCTGGGTGCGGCGGAAGGGCGTGTCAGACTCTTACTGACTAAAACCCACTCATGTTCCTTCGATTGCCCTTTATGTTCCAGGGTCGCGGTAACTATTATAAACATTCCGCTAACCCGGCTGGCGTTTTACCTGTTTGGCTCCTTCCTGTATCATTAGGAGCTTAAGTAGATCCTTAGATTGAAAAATGCATAATGTAACCAATTTTTTGAAATCAATTTATTCATTTCAAAGAGTGTTAATGGAGTTATTCTCTCCATAGAAACCGACGGTTTGGAACGAGCTTCAATTTTCTGTCAGACTGCCGCATGAACAAATCAAAAGTATATGTGTTATTTCAGTATAATAGTTTTAATTAATATATTCGATAACTACGATCATATAAGCAGTATATTCTATTTATTTCAGATCGAAGGTCAATAATAATAATCTTAATAATAATATATAATTATCCCGCAGGGCAGCTTGTGGCGAGCTGTCGGGCAGTAGCGACCCCGTGGACCTGACCTCCTGGGAGACCCTTTGTTCTTCATCTCTGGCTTGCCTTAACTGGCCGGCCAGAGTGAGCACTGACGAGGAACAAGGCTCCCACCTCACTCTTGCCTTCATTGGCTGGTTTGAGTGGAGATTCGCAAGAGCATACGTGCTCGGGGGAAGGAAGTATTCCAGTAAGATGCTGGTAGGGATCTTGACCGTACTTCCGGGATTGTCCTGATAGCCGTGGAATACCTCTCCACTCCTCTAGCACCTCGATATATGTTGCCCCCTTGTCGCTACGTCACTATGTGCTAGCGGCCGTTTTCGGGGCCCATTTACTGAGTGTGCAAGTCAAACCCTGCCATTCTATCAGTGTATACAACCATTGGTCAGGCAGGGGCCATAGTCACTCCATAGTTTCTGGTACCTTATTCATGAAAGAATCCAAACCCATAGTCCAAAATTTTTGTTAGTTGCCATATTTTACAATAGTCCAACACCAACCGGGGTTGTCCTTAGGTGCACTTACATAGTGCATATAGGGATAATCGTCGGTCGGTGTCCCATTCCACAAAAAGTTTTTCCTCAAGGGGCCTCTGCGAGTTGGCTTCGACCCCTCGTACGCCTTCCAAAAGTCCGGGACCTCAGGGTCCCGAGATATGGAAACATATTTAGAAAAATATATAATTATAATCTTTTGGAAGTACCTATCTTGGTCCGTTGAACTTCTGATAAAACGCACGGTTGCTGAGCATTTTTTTTTTTTTTTTTGGTGATTGGGAAATCATCCAATGACTGCTCCCGTCCTGGGTGCGACGGGAGGGCGTGTCAGACTCTTACTGACTAAAACCCACTCATGTTCCTTCGATTGCCCTTTATGTTCCAGGGTCACGGTAACTCATAGAGTCCGGGGTTTCATTTCCAAGCCGGGAATTTATTCTTGGGTTTTTAAAGGATTCTGCCAATCAGTGACGTTGAAATGATGTTGGAGAAATGAGACGCATAGAGTTGGAAGGGGAGAGGAAGACCGAAGAAAAAATGAATGGATTGTGTGAAGAATGATATGAAGGAGAAAGAAGTAAGTGATAGCATGACGGGTGACAGGTTGGTATGGAAGAAAAAAACATGTTGCGCCGACCCCGAGTAAAACGGGATAAGGGCAGAGACGTAGGAGAAGTGATGTTGAAATGAAGTAATTTAGACAGAATGTAAAACTGTGTGTAAGTCATATTATTGGAAGAAACAGATCAGATTAAAAATGTGTGTCTGCCGTTATTTGAAGAAATACGTTATTATTGACTCGCTGTCCCCCGCGGTCTTACCTCGTTGTTCCCGTTCCCGTGGGATTATTGGGATAAAATCTTAATCTCTTATGTTCTTTCTCAGGCTATCTCAGTAGCAATTTCATTTATATCGGTTCAGTAGTTTTGTCGTGAAAGACGGACAAAACACTTTCCTATTTATAATAATAGTATTTGTATGGACAGCTCTGACGTATATCGCCTACAAGTACCAAGCTTCCCGCATTATCAAAAGCTTAGACATAAGTACAATCGCGCTCTCAAGTTATACAGAAACAGTTATAAACGAAGTATTTAATTAAATTTCTAAGTTTATATTAAAACATCGGATCAGTACAGTCGCCTGCAGATGTCGTCCAGTTGTGTCTCTAAAATTATTTCTTAATTAAAGTTTGCCCGCGAATTCAGGAGTGAATTAAAATTGTAATATTCATGCTTACTCAGTTACTGGACTTTGTTATAGTTGAAATTAATGTTTTTACAAATGTTTGTAGGAGTAATAAATTGAAAACAAATGTTATTAGTGAAAACAAAGGTGATTAATTATAAGTATTGTTGGTTGGTCGGCCTGAGGCAATGCTTTTTAAAAATCATCAGTAATTTTAAACTAGTTATGTTTTTGTATCGTTAAAAGTCTAATCAAGCAAAGATTTAACCTATTCTTTCCTGACCTGAGGCACAGGTTAATCTCGCCCAGGTAAATATGGAACAGTACTGTAATTTGAAATGTAAGAAATTTGTTGTATTACGTCTTTACGTCTTACTTACTTTCAAAATATATTTTTTTTGAAAGCCCATTTTGTCATCTACCTAGCGTTTTTCTAACTATGTTAGGTCAGTGATAGTGGCTTACTTTGTTCCATACACGCCTCAGAAGGGAACCGCAGGGCAAACTGCACATAGCGAAGGGGCTCGCTGCCAATACTCATCATAAGTTAAGTGTGTACCAATCTTTTTTTATTGAGACAATATCGCCACACTGTTCCCAACTCCACTGTTGACTGGGCTTTCAGGAGACCACTGAATTTCCTGATAGCCAGAATCAACAATGGCAAAGCAATGAAGCTCGACGAGCCCAAGAGAAACTATTCAACTGTCTTGGATCCAGCAACGAAATTAATCAGAAACAAACGGCAGAGGAGAAGAAAAACACGATTTCCACTTCCCTCCACAATAAGCAGGAGAAAGAAAAAAACAATATCGACAAAATTGATTTCTTTTCCAAAAATGCTTGGAATATGTCACAATAAAAGATGGAGAGTTCCTTAGCGCACATGAGTCGCCCAGTGACGTGGAATTAATTAATGTGTCTCGGGACGCTAATGAAGCACCATTGTTATACCATTTATCACTAAACATGTGTAACCTGACTTGCTTAAGTCCGGGGACTAAGAGTAGGATGGAATTGGAGAAGGCAATTTGTACTTTGAATGACACATGAGCTGCTTTTATTATAAATGCGAAAATAACTCTGTCTGTCTGTCCGTCTCTTCTTCACGCCTAAACCACTGAACCGATTAGAATGAAATTTAGTACAGATATAGTCTGGGACCCGAGAAAGGACATAGAATAGTTTACATCCTGGAAATCCCTCGGGAACGGGAACGAAGTCGCGGGCAAAAGCTAGTAATTAAAAAAGTGTTTATTCCATGGTTAACACATAACACATGTTATTTATACTTATTTACTTATCTGTGAAAGTCATTTTTGATTAAAACATGTTAGTAAATATTATATGGACTCTATTTTTATAGCCTATCATAATTTAACCTTTAAACGACCAACCGACGGCCGGCTGTCTGGCTGATATTGTCTTTCTATTGTGTGTCATACATCAATCAAGAATCACGTGTGTTCTAGGGTCTAATAGATAATTTTAAACTTTCGGTCACGCAATTTCAGCAGACTTGTTATTTTAGATGGACGCGACTCTCGATAAGTCTACGGCGTAGCAACTTAGTGTAGCACTATGCTACGACTGCTACGAAAAACAGGATAGCGGGGATACGTAGCAATTAAAACGGATATCTTTTGGATTAATCTAAAAGTAATCATTTTTATTAGAAAACGAAAGTGACCGCATTTAAATTCATTTAAATTAAAAACTAACACAGACAGGAAATAGGGAACCTTTCGTTAAATCCGTACTTCCGTATAATATTATAAATGCGAAAGTAACTCTGTCTGTCTGTCTGTCTCTTCTTCACGCCTAAACCACTGAACTGATTTGAATGAAATTTGGTACAGATATAGTCTGGGACCCGAAAAAGGACATAGGATAGTTTTTATCCCGGAATTCCCTCGGGAACAGGAACTATTATTCCACGCGGACAAAGTCGCGGGCAAAAGCTAGTACTACATATTTAAAGAAAACGTATCAACGTTTTCTTCCTACTCCATGTGTTTTCACAAACTGTACCTCACACAAATGCGTTCACGTTGAGCGCAAATTACATAGATTTTCTATACGATATATCATCTCATCCCGTACTGGTGTACAATGTTTATTATTTGTACGCTCTGATAATAGGTATTGTCCTATGTTGGATGAAAATGTCGGTTACACTAACGAACGGCTGTTATGTATTATGTATTTATTTGTTACTTTGTCTGTTTCATTCTATTATTAAGCTTAAAGTTTGTGAGTGTGTATGTTTGTTTGGTATATACGCGAAAATTACTAAACGAAATATGGTATTTCGTTTAGTAATTTTCTTACTAGACTTACATTTGCATAGCTTACTAACTTTCTCCGCGGTTTCTTCTCATCTTCGACTACATCTCCGTTCGAAGTTCGTAGTCGAAGAAATAGCTTACCTGATAAACATAAAAACTGTTATAAGACTCGCTTTATAAGATTAGTATGTTCAAACCAAACTTTGCTAACAGCAGCTATTCGTTAATACGAATTGGCTAATCTTAATAGATTAGCCAAGTACACAGTATATTTTTTCTTAACCTAATGTTTTTTTTTGGGAGTGGGAAATCATCAAATGACTGCTCCCGTCCTGGGTGCGGCGGGAGGGCGTGTCAAACTTTTACTGACTAAAACCCACTCATGTTCCTTCGGTTGCCCTTTATGTTCCGGGGTCACGGTAACTATTATAAACACAGATGAGACAGAGGTCACTCATGAAAGAAGTAAGGAATTAAAAAGAAACTAGAATCCAAATTTTATGTTATTACCAAAAAGCCTGTCTGTGTTTATAAAGATTAGTATAGATTTAAGGGAAACGCACCCTATGTCTTAAGAGACTACAGTAGTAAGCTGTTGAAGGGGTGTCTCCCCCAAAAACCATTAATTTCCTAGAGACACCTCGCTAAGTACCTCACTGTATTAACTATGCCGCCCACTGTTAATTAGTAATAGGGATAAAGATGCATTATTACTGAGAAACCGTTACGGTAACTAACAAGTGGAGAGGGTGGCTTAAAAAGGAGAAATAAATAAACAAATATCTTGTAACTCACACACGGTATCACTGATCACAAACTAAACAGAGCTTGTACTATGGTAACCAGAAATATACATACTTGTATAATTTATAAATACATACATATTATAGATAAATTACACTCAGACATAAAACAAACAATTGTGCTCATCACACAAAGTTTGTTCTGAATGGTAATCAAACTCACGACCCCCGGCTTAGCAGTCAGGGTCACTATAACCACTTGATCAACAGGCCCGTCAAAATATTAGTCTAATTTTGGGTTATTGCGGGATGTTCTGTGGTCTGTTATTGCGACGTATGGGCTATATGAATGAAAAGTTTTATCAAAATTATTTAGAAGTTTAGCGTGAAAGTGGACTCCCGAAAATATACAAGAATTTCAAAATATAAGTTTCTTGATCGTTATTTGTGTAGCATGCTACCCACTAATTCTAAGCAGAGAAAAACCATGGTTGGATGCTAGTATTGTTCAAACTTACTTATTGCGTAATGTGTATGAGGATTTTGCATAGTACAGTAAACCATAAATTTCTTATGGTAGATTGACGAATTACATTTGATTCAAAAAAACATTTACTTAAAATGTTTTTTTTTTCACATAAAATGCACATTTTTATCACAAAAAAGTTTTGCTAAATCTAAACTTAAAGTACACAAAAGTATTAGCATTTGAGGCCGAACTAGGCAAAGCCTGTATTTCGGCATTCAACGCCTATATCCCCCTGAGACACAAATAAATTATTTTGATTATAATAGTAATCGTCACAAGAATTAATGTACGTAACTAATACAACTTAGAAAAAAAAAGAAAGGAAAAATAAAGCAGAAACGTTAACAAATTACAATATTTTAAAGGTGAGGTGTTTGTTATTCGTAAATTGCAAATATCTTTAACCTACGATTTTCATTAGACAGCATTCGTCTAAAATGTTACAACTTTGCTCTCCAAACCCAAAATGTTATGATAAATAAACACAACGTAATATTCATAATTCCAATCTAAAAAGTCTAAATCAACTAATTTAACGCAGAACGGAGGCCACTCAAAACTTGGCACTTTTTTACAAACTTTTTCCATTCACAAAGCATTCAAAAATCACCTTTAAGTGGTGTACATAGAGTGTGTGTTTACCGTACAGGTATATTTGTACAAACATCAGTTTGAGTGGCTTCGAACCCTGGGAAGTTTAATGACTAATTACCCCTCTCCTCCCTAGGGGAGACTGGCCAAAACTGAATCGTGGATTAAGTCAGCGAAGGGAAATTTTAAATTACCATGGGTTGTTCCAGCTTCTCATACAAATGTTGAATCTGAGCAACTACCAATGTGGCTCTTTTACATGTCTAAAATATAAATTAAGTAAAATGTATTTTAAAGAAATCGGTGAAAGAAAACATCATGAGAAAATCTGGACTAAATAATTCAGCAACTCCCGAGCAACTTCTCAATTATGTTGGGGTCGGCTTCCAGCCTAACCGGATTCGGCTGGATACCAGTGTTTTACGTAAAGCAAACGCCTATCCGATATCCACAAGCCAGTCACTGGGCGAAACAATACCCCTTGGTAAGATTGGCCAGACTTTATGGCTTCTGACTACACGTTACGATTGTCAAAGTGCCTTGACGTGCTTTCCGAGGCACGGGATATCAGTTATATACAAGACAAACTTATAAAGTACATATAATTTAAAAAAGTCACATTGGTACTCCCCCGAATTCGAACCCATAACCCCGAGAAGCAGGCTACTTAAGGACCATCACGACATTTTAGTCCTGAAATGAATGAATGAATGTAGGTCCGGAAACGCTAATCCTCTTGGCAAGATCAAGAGTCAATGATTGTGCCTTCTCTGTATTTCTCTTAAACATCACTGGAAATCTGGACACTTAATTTTCATAGAATTTTTATAGATCTCGAATTAATGCTCTTTCCTTCTTAGTATGAGAGGATTTGTCCTGCAGTGGGGCAGCAAAATTATAGTATCAGTTTATAGATTTTATTTAAGTTTCATATAAATCTCCACTCAATTAAGGGCGCAGTGGTTGCAGAAATAAATAGGTTCGTGCATTTTTCACATCGCTCTACTCAAAAGTCATATTTCCCCAATCAATAAAATTAAAATATAAATATCCTGGGACAACTCACACACGGCTGTTTGATCCAAAACTAAGCAGAGCTTGTACTATGGTAACCAGTCAAATGGTATACATACTTATATAATTTATTGATACATAAATAATATAGGTAAATTACACCCAGACACAGAAAAAACAATCATGCTCATCACACGAAGTTTATCCTTGGTGGGAATCGAACCCAAGACCTATCAGGTTTATCAGTAAGGGTCACTAACCACTTGACCAAAGGCCCGTCAGCAATATACCTATGTATATCTATACTAATATTATAAAGAGGAAAATTTTGTTTGTTTGATTGTAATGTATAGGCTCAAACACTACTGGACCGATTTTAAAAAAATTCTTTCACCATTCGAAAGCTACATTATCCCTGAGTAACATAGGCTATATAATATCACGCTATGTCCAACGGGAGCGAGGCAGTAACCAAAAACCTAACGTAACGCGGGTGAAACCGCGAGGAACAGCTAGTTAGCGATAAAGTGGAAAAATATTAAAGAAATATAGATAAGCCTGCATTTTAGCGTGTTAGTGCTAGGCCTATATAACAGTAAAAGACTACGAAATAAACGAAAAAAATAATCTACTGAAAGAAATATTTAATAAAGGCCGATGAGTCATAAGTAAGGGACAAAAAGTAAACATGGATGAGTCATATAGATAAACTGATTGTGGTCTAATATCAAGGATAATACTTGTCATTTTAAAGTAACGTAGATTACTAAGTGCAGATATAAGAAAAGTATTTCAAGTACGGTCAACGGCTTATATATCTAAAATTTAAATAAATAAGACATCGCCTAGTACCATCTTTCAGAGATCCACTGGTTGGACCACGATTTGACCAATGGCTCAGTGGATGAGGCGCTTCTCATGGCATGGAGGTTGTGGTCTCGAATCTAGGCGAGTACCAATATGACTTTTTAAGTTCATATGTTTTTGTAGAGTTTATCTTGAGCATCCCTGACATCCCATGCCTCGGAGAACACGTAAAGCCATTGGCTCTGGTTTTCATCCGTAGAACTTTGACAGTCGTTACGCGTAGTCAGAAGCCGCCAAAGTCTGACCAGTCTAACGCAAGGGAACCGTGACGCCTAGTAACTAGGGTTCTGAAAATCTGATAGGTAGTCGCTTCACGTAAAACACAGGTATTCAGCTGGATCCAGGTAGACTGGAAGCCAATTCTAACATAGTTGGGAAAAGGCTAGGGAGATGATGATGATAAATGGGACTCTGAATACAAGTTGGTTTCCAAAGACCTCCTAACCAGTGGAGCCTTTGATACGGGTGTTGTTTTCTTCTTTATTTTAGTCTTTCAGTCGAGGCATTAGGTCTTGTTGTCTCCTATATTCGTGTTAATGTACAAAAGGATAACCTCGAGATGATTCAAGATTACATGCCAACCCCTTTAATTTTGGCAATAAAAATACATTCATTATTTTGTTACTGTTAACGAGCAGATGAACTATCCAAGCACAAGAGGCAATGGATTATTCCACAAGATTGAGATCTCGTGTGTCACGTAATTACCACTCAGGCCCTAAAATTACATACGAATGTTATTCCAATAACATTGAGAATACAATTGGCATGTGCCAGAATATGTTCAAAGGAGCTTGTGTTCACTCAAGTAGTTTGTGGCTTTTCCTATCTTCGCTTAGGCCCGTATTGATAGACGTCACTCAATTCTGAGACGCTCTCAAGTTTATTGCTGTCCTTATTTTTTCCCTTTAGAATGACAAGGACAGCAAGAGACTTGAGAGCGTCTCGGAGTTGAGTGACGTCTATTAATACGGGCCTTAGAGTTTAAAGTAGCAACGTACATAATATATGATAATTCTGTTGCTAACCGAAAGTTTGATTACAATTTGGGCACATTATAATAAGCCTTATACAAGGTTTGTTTAAAATTGTTGAACAAAATGATGCTGACGACGCCAGTTGTGAACGGACGCTGTCAAAAGAGATTTGTCATCTCTTAACAGCCATTTCTTTAAACCTTCGAACACACGTGATTCGAGACACAATAGAAAGACAATAGCAGCGCGACAGCCGGCGGTCTCTTGGTCATCGAAAGGTTAATGTTCATTGCTTTGAATTATTTATTTTGCGCTTCCTCATGTATGAACCAACAGGAAAAATAAAGAGATTTATTTCTTTGATGTGATGATTTCTGGAACTACCGGTCGGCTTTCTAATCGTAGCCACATAGATGAGAAGTATGGTACTTTTTTAACCAAATTTGGGTTGGTAAGTTTGGTGGGGAAAAAACTTTTCTTTTTTACCGTACAAAATTAATTCATATATGTATATATCTTTGCCATATAACATTACGCTATGACCCACGGGAGAGGAGCAGAAATCAAGGAAGCAAGTGTAACCGCGGGAAACAACTAACTTAATTATATCAGATATGATATGATATTATAAAATAACACCGCAGAAGTGATTCATGTTACATAAATATAATGGAATTATTTTAGACCTAAGTGAGTCATAGATCAGATGATTACGGTGAATATTTTTGGAACGAAACATGTTATAAATGAGGAAAAACTGAAATATTTTCATCGTCATGGAAGCAATATAAAATAAAAAACCGGTCAAGTGCGAGTTCTACTCGCGCAACGAGGGTTCCGTTAATTTGTTTTTTAGTGAAATAACTACAAATTTACGGTTTTCAGAGTTTTCCTTTTACTTGTGCTACATGACCTTGCTTCTTGCCAAATTTGACAATTCTAGGTCAATGGGAAGTAACCTATAGGTTTTGAGTTTTGATTCCCTTGAAAATGTCTAAATATGCAATATAAACCGCCGTATCTTTTTATTGCGTTGATTTAGAAACTTGATTTTTTCACTGCTTTGAGAGATAGCAGACTTGAGTATGTGATATTAATTTCAGCTTGATATCTCGACGCGTTTCTGAGCAAAAGGTTCTTGACAGACAGACGGACAGACGGACGCCTGATGTCAACTAACTACAAATTTACGGTTTTCGAAGTTTTCCCTTTACTTGTGCTACATGACCTTGCCTTTTGCCAAATTTCATGATTCTAGGTCAATGGGAAGTACCCTATAGGTTTTGAGCTTTGATTCTCTTGAAAATATCTGAATATGCAATATAAACCGCCGTATCTTTTTATTGCGTTGATTTATTAACTATATTTTTCCCCTGCTTTGAGAGATAGCAAACCTGAGTATGTGATATTAATTTCAGCTTGATATCTCGACGCGTTTCTGAGAAAAAGGTTCTTGACAGACAGACGGACATACGGACGCCTGATGTCAACTAACTACAAATTTACGGTTTTCGGAGTTTTCCCTTTACTTGTGCTACATGA
The DNA here is from genome assembly GCA_033675125.1 of Athetis lepigone. NCBI lineage: Eukaryota > Metazoa > Arthropoda > Insecta > Lepidoptera > Noctuidae > Athetis > Athetis lepigone. Next base: position 3,775,223 of record CM066236.1, on the reverse strand, counting down.
CCTTGCCTTTTGCCAAATTTCATGATTCTAGGTCAATGGGAAGTACCCTATAGGTTTTGAGTTTTGATTCTCTTGAAAATATCTAAATATGCAATATAAACCGCCGTATTTTTTTATTGCATTGATTTAGAAACTTGATTTTTTCACTGCTGTGAGAGATAGCAGACCTAAGTATGTGATATTAATTTCAGCTTGATATCTTGACGCGTTTATGAGAAAAAGGTTCTTGACAGACAGACGGACAGACGGACGCCTGGTGTGAACTAACTACAAATTTACGGTTTTCGGAGTTTTCCCTTTACTTGTGCTACATGACCTTGCTTTTTGCCAAATTTCATGATTCTAGGTCAATGGGAAGTACCCTATAGGTTTTGATTTCCTTGAAAATGTCCAAATTTGCAATATAAACCGCCGTATCTTTTTATTGCATTGATTTAAAAACTTGATTTTTTCACTGCTTTAAGAGATAGCAGACCCAAGTATGTGATATTAATTTCAGCTTGATATCTCGACGCGTTTCAGAGAAAAAGGGTCTTGACAGCCGGACGGACGGACAGACGGACAACAAAGTGATCCTATAAGGGTTCCGTTTTTACCTTTTGAGGTACGGAACCCTAAAAATACGCAGTTTATTCAAATAACATGAAATTAATGTATGGGCCGTAGAGTTTAAAAAAACAACGGCTTTGGGGGTTAGTGCCACAAAAAGTTGTAATATGTCCTTTCTTAGTCTAAATTATTCTATATTAAATTTCTATTAGTAATAGAGAATAACTTTCGCATACATAAATGAAGGTGTAACAGTGTTTAATATCAAATCATATGTTGAAGCGTAATTAATTTAGCGAGTGAGGTAGCTGTCCCCGATATAAAAGCTAGCTGAAGTTTGTCAATAACGTTTGTAAAGTTATAGTTACGAGTACGTTGCTAAAATAGTGTGTAACGTTTAAATGGTAAAATTTAAGTTGTTTAAACCTTCGAACACATGTGACTCGAGACACAATAGAAAGACAATAGCAGCGCGACAGCCGGCTGTCGGTTGATCGTTGAAAGGTCAAATGTTACTGAGTCATATTTAGACTTGAATAACTTGTAATAACTAACTTTATTTCAAGTTAAATAAACTTAATTAAACACAATCACTTTTTTAACCCCCGAGCCGGTTGGCGCGCTGCTATTGTATTTCTATTGTGTCTCGAATCACGTGTGTTTGAAGGTTTAAGATGTAATTATTTATTTATTTATTAAAACTTTATGCACAAAGAAAAACATTGCAGAATGGCGGACTTAATGCCTAAGGCATTTTCTACCAGTCTACCTTAAGTAATTAGATGTGAGACGTTTACAATCGTTGTATTCCATAATACTAGGTTTTTTATGGATCGTGCTTGTAGTGTAATATTGATCTTAAGATTACTACTACTTTTTAACCGACTAAAAAAAGGAGGAGGTTACTCATTTCGACCGTAAATATGTTTTTTATAGATATATTCTATTTGTGGAAACCTGTAAGTGACTCTGTGTTGGTTACACTACTTCTATCTATTTTGTGTAGCTGTTGGTTCTCCTAAAAATGAATGAATTAATAAAATAAAGTAACGTCAAACATGTGGTCAGACTACAGTTACTGGGGTTACCTCAAGTATAGAAGTTACCCCCAGTAGCCTGCACTGGGGGCTCTGAATCATACCGATGATAACAAACCAGGTCAGACATATCTTTCATTCGCACTGAAGAGGACAAAATGAGTCAACCTGTAAACTCACGAACAGTCACATAAACATTGCTGATTCATTGATAAATTGATTACAGCTTTTGGTATCAAAACATGACAGTTTTAACTGTTTATGAATAATGGAGATTATTTATAGGAGTGCCGAATTAATTTAGCCAGCGTATTAAGCTACTCACAACTAAAAATAACAATAATCATATTTTTTTATTTTAAAAAATTGTTTTTAATTTTTAAATTGACTATTGACAACTGATATTTTTTTTGCGATTTCGGTTTTGCTCCCATAATAAAAGTTGTTTGTTATCATGATCACAATCACGTGTTTAAGTATCGTACACTAATTACCAGTCACCCTATATACTAGGTGAATTTTTAGTCCTGCACCACCCGCTAGGAGATACTTCTACCCATGAAAACAAACAACTTTTATTATGGAACCAACTCTGAAATCGCGAAAAAAATATCAGCTGTTCCTAACAAAAGTTCAATGCCCTCCGATATATATGAAACAGCTGAATTTTTTTTTGCGATTTCAGAGTTGGTTCCATAATAAAAGTTGTTTGTTTTCATGGGTAGAATCATCTCCTAGCGGGTTGAGCAGGACCAAAAATTCACCTTGTATATATTTAATCATTCGGACACACGTGATTCGAGTCACAATAGAAAGACAATAGCAGCCCGACAGTCGGCGCTCGCTTGGCAAAAATCTGTTATGAAAAACGTATGGTAACTATTTTTACTATTTGCTTAAGTTGTACAAAAGTATACTGAAGTCTTTAAAACATATTTATATGCTAGTGATTGTTTAATGTTTTAATTAGTGCCTTTATCACATCTAAATAATTTATCAAAATTAATGAGTTATTTATCATGATTATAAAACATGACAAGACTACATTTGTATGAAGCAGTGCTCTATGCAGACTTTTTCGATTCTGTTAAGATGCTGTATCTCTCTTTATCTGTCTATCTTACGTTGTTCTTTTCGTCGATTGGTGTTTGGAGTTCCTTCAAGAGCCTTTAAATTTGATTTTCTATTGGACTTCAAATAATTTTCTTTAACATTCAGTCGTTGAGAAGCAATTTTTCTTCATTGCTTAGTTTGATCTTGTTTTTGCTCGGAAACAACTTCTGAATTCCTCCTACTTCCTTTAACAGTTCAGAGAGTTTTGGCTCTGCAAACAAATGTGTTGAGGATGGAGGAATCGCATGTAGACGCTCATGCAAGATGGCGTCACTCGGTTTGTAAACGCTCCGTCTTTGCTCAAAAACCTTTGCTCTTTCCCCACAAGTGTACTGAAGCAAGGCATCTGAAGTCCTACGATACGAAGATACAGAAGACAAGAAGTATTTACTGATAACTGACTTAACTTCTAATGTAGCTTTCTGGTATACATCTTGGAATTCCTTTCGCTGTAGCAACAGGCCATGTGTGATGGCTCCTAGACAACGATCCATGTTCTCCAAAACTGTGACCAGTTGCCAAGATGGAGTGATTCCAGTTAGACTATTGTTGACTTTTAGATTTGTAAATACAGGAGTCACCTGGAACTTCTTCTGTGCGTCTTTGTATTTGATATTCTGCCAGGAATCTGTGTCTAGACGTTGGCAAGCAATTCCCTGTTTAACTAATATATCTTCGGCAACATTTATCTTTGTATTGGGTTCTGACGTGCCAGCTATTACCATGTTATCAGGCTCTTCTAGTAGTTCATTTATTGGGGTCTCCAGTTCTTTAGTAAGCGGCTCATGTACATCTTGACTTCTTTCGTCACTTGAATCATAGTATTCTGATTTATCCGCATCAAATTTTTTAGCCTGATTTGTAGTTTTTTCATGTAACAGTTTGATATTCTTATTCTGATCTTTACAGAGTTGACACAGTTTTTTAAGTATGGCATTTTGTTATTTCATAAAATCAATCAAGGTATCACTATCAGTTCGAAGTTTTTTAAATGGTCCAGGTTCTGAAGTATACAGCCGTTTCAGGCTAGTTGATGTCATTGTAATCGGAGCTTGTTTTCTATGTGCAGATTGGAGAATTTTGGCTGCTTCGAATCGAGATATTAATTGACTTTTTAATTCTGAAAGTAGTTCTTGAAATCTGTTGCCAACATCTGTTGGATGGATTTTCTTCATTGTGACAAAAGGACTATATATGATTGCTCTGCCGAGTGGCCATGTGATTAAAAGCCTTTTAATGCGTTTATACTTACGTTCGCTAAGAGATAGTGTTCCATCGTTAAAAGCGTACGCTTAATGTAGTGTAGGAACGGCGAAGCGTAAACGACATTCCTCATCTGAAGATATTCTATCACCGAATAAATCTTCATATGAGAGGTTATTGACTTCCCAGCTTCTCCAGTCGTCTGGGTAGAATTCGTCGATGATGCTAACGAATCTTTGGAAATAGTCAATCTCATCAGAAGGTGGTCCCCATCCTCGTACGCTGCATGGTCTGGAAAGATAAAACAGTGGTTTTAAAAAATGTTACTTTAAAAAGTTATGAAAGTTACAGGCGTCGGCTAAAAAGCCGATGTACGTCAGTTAAAATGCCGAGGTTCATCGGGCAAACAGCCAACGATTGTCGGCCAAACAGCCAACAACGGTTGTCATCTGAAACGCTGACATTCGTCATCTAAGGCTACATTTGTAAGTTAAAATACTGACATGTGTCAGCTGTGCAGCCGACTTTTGTCAGCTAAACAGACGACATTTAGCTGACCTTCAGCTAATTAAAAAGATTTGGTCAGTTTAAGTATGAAGCTATTCATTGTTGGACGGAATTATTGAACAATTTTGTATTAGAATTAAATTACTACTATTAATAAAAACGTAACTTACAAAAATACAAGTAAAAATGTATCTTAACTTTGTGAAAAAAAAGGTTTCTATTTACTTTTATGTCACCCCGTATTAAATTAAAATATGGATGCGTCTACTTCACTACACGACTTGGGGGCCTATACCACTTCTCAGAATTCCCACAAACATTATATAGGTACTGCCCATGCGAATTTTCCTTGCCTGAAAAAAGCTTTGATGATAAGACATGGTAACCAATAATATTGATGACTCACTGATAAGCTGATTGTAGTCTGATGTATGGGATCAATCTAAGTAATTGCTGATGACTAATAAAGTATTGATTTTTGTAGTTTATGGTAGTCCATTATGATGAACGTTAAAGAAAGTTTTTCTTTAACTTTTCTTTGCTGTAGTGTTTTTTTTTTTTTTTTTTTGGTGAGTGGGAAATCATCCAATGACTGCTCCCGTCCTGGGTGCGACGGGAGGGCGTGTCAGACTCTTACTGACTAAAACCCACTCATGTTCCTTCGATTGCCCTTTATGTTCCGAGGTCACGGTAACTATTATAAACATTCCGCAACTTGCTGCAGTGGTGACACCCAGGCGTCGCTTCCGCCCGAATCTGACATAGGAACCTCTCGAACTGACCGTGACCGGTGAGGACCTGTGTCAAGCGAAACGTGAGAGTGCCATGACGCCTCTCCAGCCACTCCTCAAAGGGGGGTCTTACCGCCGCTATTACGGCGTGCCCGACAATGATGCTGAACCTGTTGGTCACAAACTAACCTAAATTTAAGTTAAGTACATTTTTCTCTTTCCATTTACAGTACTAGTACAGATTTATTACAAACTAGCTTTTGCCCGCGACTTCGTTCGCGTTACCGGGGGATTTCCAGGACAAAAACTATCCTATGCCCTTTCTCGGGTCAAATCGGTTTAGTGGTTTAGGCGTGAAGAAGAGATAGACAGACAGACAGACAGTGTTACTTTCGCATTTATAATATTAGTATGGATTCTGTATTTGTAATAAATCTGTACTAGTAATAAAAGGCCTTCAGATTTAGGTGTACTAAAAATAGAACTAAAATAACTACAAAATCAATGTGTTAATTGAAATGTTAAACAAACCAATTTATTTTCAATCAGCATGAAAGCAATCTCGTACCGAACAAAATTAAAAAAAAAACATTATTTTTTTAATTAAATAAAATAAGTACAAATATTTACCATAACCGACACAGTGAAGCAATTACTAATATAAGCAATTTGGATAAAAATAATTGCTTAGTACAAAATAAACAGGCCACCGTGTTCAAAGTAACCGTTGTTAACAACAAAATATAAATTGTGTGTGTGCAAAATAAATAAATAAACACGACACTAATTAGAAAACTGACAAGCGTAAGGCTATCACAAAGGATTACATAAAACCTGGTAGGCAATGAATAATCGTCTCATCTTCCTGGCCTCCAGGCGTAGACGTCGTGAGTCGCAAGACGACTCCGGCCACCGTAGGCGCGGGTCTGCGGAAGCGAGCGATGGGTAGCTCTCCGCCCGGCTAGGACCAGGACCGCGTCGACGACGCGTTAGTGTTCCACGCGCGCCTCAAAGAGAAGTCAGCACGGGAATAGGCCCAACAGGACCAACACCTGCCGGGGTTGCGGAATGTTTATAATAGTTATCGTGACCCCGGAACATAAAGGGCAACCGAAAGAACATGAGTGGGTTTTAGTCAGTAAAAGTCTGACACCCTCCCGCCGCACCCAGGATGGGAGCAGTCATTTGATAATTTCCCACTCCCCCCCCCCCAAAAACAGGATCATTGTCCCTTTGAATGACAATGCTCAGCCTCTGGCTAAGGTAATATGTCACCCACACACCAACATTTATTTGACATATACTTTTTATGTGTATAATTTAGGTATCTTCTGGATGACTCACAAATTGAGTGCAAAATTAATACGTTTATGAAATCAAATCAAATCAAATAGTTTATTGCAATCCATTATGTACACTTACAGGTGGTAAATAGGTATAATAATATAACATGATTCACAGATTAAGGAATTTAGTTAAGTCTAATGTTTAGGTTCAATAAATTGTATAAATCATAGTATTGTAGGTAATTTAAAACATAGTCTGGTACTCCCGCACTCAGAATAATCCATACTAATATTATAAATGGGAAAAAGTGTCTGTCTGTCTGTCTTTCTTTCACGGCAAAACAGCGATAATTTGACGTGATTTTTTAAGTGGAGATAGTTGACGGGATGGATGGAGAGTAACATAGGCTACTTTTTGTCTCTTTCTAACGCGAGCGAAGCCGCGGGCAAAAGCTAGTCTTTTATATTTGTAAACTTATATTTATTTATTTTGAAAATGGTTATTTTTTATTGATATCCAGTGATTTCAGGTTTTATCTACAGAAAAATTCCTAGTGAGCTGAATTTTTGCTAATACCTTTATTACGGCGTTGTAATTAAGATGTGAAAAGTCAATATTAATATCGTGCCGGCTAAATAAGTTGTGAAGGACTAAAAGTCACAAACATCAGTTTGACCGGAGGTCAATAGAAATCATTTACACAAGTACATAATGTATGTACTTAACGAGAAGCACAATGCACGATGCACGCGTCGCGGCAAACGGATCACGTCCAACGCCTGGACGCGCACTCACGCCGCATGATGGCAGGAGAAACAACAAAAGGCCCTTTTCAGGGCCACAAACATGTTCATGTGAATCTCAATTCACGTTTCTTTAATCAGATGTCTGTAAAAACTGCACCACAAAAGTACCTACGCAATGGTGATGATAATGTTTTTTTTTTGGTGAGTGGGAAATCATCCAATGACTGCTCCCATCCTGGGTGCGACGGGAGGGCGTGTCAGACTCTTACTGACTAAAACCCACTCATGTTCCTTCGATTGCCCTTTATGTTCCAGGGTCACGGTAACCACTATAAATATTCCGCAACCCCGGCAGGCGTTGGCCCTGTTGGGCCCCTTCCTGTGCTGACTCCTTCTCTTTGAGGCGCGCGTGGAACACTAACGCGCCGTCGACGCGGTTCTGGTCCTAGCCGGGCGGCGAGCTACCCATCGCTCGCCATCCGCAGAACCGCGCCTACGGTGGCCGGTAGTCGTCTTGCGACTCTCGACGTCTTCGCCTGGGTCTGAGTCCGGGGCGAGAGGCTCGTCGTTGCCTCTCGCGCGCCGCCGCTTCCTTCACTAGCATAACTGCTTCACAGAAGGAGGCGACGGCATCCCATTCCGTCTCGCCCCGAAGCATGGCCTGAACCAGCGCCGGGCGCGAGAGGTCACCGCCGCCGATCGCCTCTACGAGGACACGTCGATGCTCCGCCCATGCGCGGCACACCTCCGCTGTGTGATCGACCGTGTCCTCCAGGCGACCGTTACTGCAGTGGTGATGATAATGATGATGATTAAGCAATGAAAAAGTATGCCAGCTAGCCAGCCATAAAGTACCTAGGCAACAACAACGAATCTTTCTTATTTACTAACTACTACACACAAACACAGAAGCTGCTGCTGCAGTTGAAATGCATTAAGGCGCCGGTTTCGCAAAGAAGTTGTTACAATAAATCGATCATCTCTCTCAGAAGTGACCCGATTCCTGCCAGATCCAGAACGGCGCGTGAACATACCAGTCTCTCGATAGCGGTTGTAGACTCTATGAACAGATGACAGGCTTAGATGCAATGTTCGAGCCACAATATGCTGACTAAGTCCAGAATCCGGCAATGCCACCACTTGGGCGGCTTCTGTGGGCGAAGTATCCATATGTTTTAGAAAATAAACCTTTTTCAGACGTCTTAAAGTCACAGTAAACAAATTAAAAACAAAAACGTTAAAGATAAACACAAATTTTTAGTTTTTGAACGTGAAATGTTCTCCAACTGTAGACGCAAATTTGTCTCAAAATAGTGATTCATTTCATTTAAAGGATAAACAAATGAAATTCTAATTTCGAATTTTAAATTTTCGCTGACCATTGTAATGGCCAGATTGCCAGCTATACAATAACGTTTTTTTTTCATGGAATGAAAACTCTTTTGGTATTAAATTAGGTGTTTCAATTTTTTAACAAATTAAAACGAAGGTGTTTCGATTTTTTTGATGAGAAGTGTATTTGCAGTACTTTAATTTGTGAGGTGTCATCGCATTGACTTGACAGCTCACTTGATGTGTCAACAATACACTCAAAATGTACTTGAACATTGATGATTCATTTGTAAACTGATTATAATCAACATTTTGGATCAAGCGTGTCATTATAGAGTAGTGAAGATTAGTTAGCACTCAACAGTTAGATCATGTTACGTCCAAGACTTTTTTTTTGGGGAGTGGGAAATCATCAAATGACTGCTCCCGTCCTGGGTGCGGCGGGACGTGCGTGTCAGAAAAGTCTGACTAAAACCCACTCATGTTCCTTCGGTTGCCTAATGAAAAAAATAATTTTTTTTTTATTTATACTTTATGCACATGTAATAATACTGCGGATAGGCGGACTCAATACCTTAGTGCCGCAGTCTACCTTAGGGAGATGCAGAAACAAAACATGGTAGGTGCAAAGACAAAATACACACACATTTTATCACATACATATAATAATATGTATTTGACCTGTATATGATTGTATGAGTGATGCTTTCTGATGTATCATAACTCCTATTATATGACTAAACAGAGGCAAATGAAACACACAAAATATTACATAAATATTATTATTATCTGTTATGATATTGTAAACATTGGTGAGTCACAGATAAACTGATTGTAGACATACTTTAGGAATCATGGAGGACATCTTTCTCGTCATGACGTGAGTAATAACGATAAGTCCTGACTGTATTGAGTGAAAGTTTGGTAAAATATGAAATCATAAAATCATATTTATTTTGTAAATAGGTTATTTATATATAACACTTTTACACGTCAATATTTTGTCTTTTTTTATTTATTTTAAGCGAACGATGGGGCCGGTGTTTCGTAGCTGGACTGCTCTGAGAAGAAACATCTGAAACAAACTCAGAGGTCAAAGTCTCTTTTAAAGTCCATACAATCGTATTGGTCAAAAATGTATGATTAATATACTTTCAATTATACCTTTAAAATCCATGCGTATGCTCGTGAACGGGTGCTGTAAGTAGACATTGATTAGCTTCATTTACAGGTCAGTCGCTTCATTTCTTTGTGTGCTTTATATTCGTCTATGCGCTATAAGAGCCCGAATAAGGCGGATTGACGATTTACGCGTGTTGATAAAAAAAAACATTTATTTCGGACCACAAAGTCCATAGACACGGCAATTTTGTTAGTAACAATTTATTACTTATAACTAATGTTAGTAATTAATAATAATAATAAAAACTTAGGCTTAACACTAAATAATGGGAGGGTGGGGGGGGGTCTACTCAATAGGCTCACTGGTCTCGACCGTATCCCAACACATCGAGTTCAGTGAACCTACTGAGCCGAGTATCATGTCTGTCGCCTATCATCCGTAGAACGCTATTCCGGCTCCCACGAACTCAAAATAACTCAACTCGAACTCAAAGCTCGCGCTTCCTCCGTACGATAAAAAGCTTTTGCACTGCAATGGGACAGTAATAAATTAATCGCCAATCACAGGTTGAGGGTTCGTGGGCTCGATTTTGTAAACGCACCCGATATAGGAAAAATGTTCTCCCGTCGCGTGGGTTCCACATATAATAAAAACAATCAATAGAGAGCAACTATTTACAGCCCATAAAAATATCTTATTCTTGTGATATTCGAACCTGCAATTCACAGGGCTGCAATGAACCGCTTAGTCACTGCGCCTACCGTGTAAACATGAAGTTGCTAAGATGAATTCATAAAACGTTCTAGGGCTTATGATAGCAATTTTTCAAGAGTATATAGATTACCCTTATCTGGAAAACTATCATTTTAGACCAATTAAACAATATTGTTTTTCCTTCCTTATAGTTTGTCTAGTTGGTCACGTAACGCAAGTGTGACTAAGTGTGTAGTCCTAGATATGATTTTCGGGTTGGAATAGGTATTAACAAGCTGACGGCACTGATGTTAAGGTGTCTGTAGCACCATAGGCGTCTGCAATACCAGAAACTTTATAGATGCGTTATTGTCGCAGTCAATGTTTATAATATGTCTCACGTGCCTGCAATACACTGGCACCAATACAAGGCCTTACACAAATAATATAACTATTAGAACTATTCCGCATCCCCGGCAGGCACTGGCCTTAAAGAGGTTCCGTGGCGAGGTGCGAGTGGAACAAAACGCGCCATCGACACGGGCCTGGTCCTAGCCGTGCGGCGAGCTCCCATCCCCATACCCATCGCTCGCCGTCCGCAGACCCGTGCCTACGGTGGCCGGTAGTCGTCTTGCGGCTCTCGAGTCTTACACCTGGGTCCCTTAAAGCGAGCAATAAGCGACAAGTCCCAGAAAAGCGATGATCTGTCGATCGAATCAGAATCATCATTAAAATCTACCTATATTTATGGTGTAAATTGCCCCAATTAAGCCAGACAATACTATGATACATAGAATAGTTATTCAAGGTACCCGTATGCGGCAGAATTAATGAACTGAATTAACATCAGTAATTACTGTGGCCTTGATAAATAACGTTACTTATTGGAACCGCTAATTTTAGGTGAAAACTTCGGCTTGAAAATGGTAATTGTTCTAAAGGTGTGGGTGAACTGAGGCGATGATTGTTTCTGATTTCGTGCAAGACTGGTTTCCTGGTAGGAGAATTCTTTGGTTACTACTCCGTTTTCAAATGGCGTAGCGTGATGCTTATTGGCTCATTCCAGGATATTTACTTACTTATTTATTTAAATAAGTTAGTGTTGTAAGACGACTCCTCCGACGATCCCGAATTAAGCAGATCTAGTACTTTGGTGACCAGTCAATTGATATATAATAATAGATAAATTACACCTAGACACAGAAAAACAATCATAATCATAGCACAAAGTTTGTCCTTCGTGGGAATCGTACCCAGGACCTCCGGCTTAGTACTAACCACTATAACAATAGGCCTTCATTTACCTCATTTACAAAGTCTTTCTCCAATCCCACTGATGGTTCCAAAAACTTCTTTGTCTCTGGGATGTCAATGGTTTTGCTAAGCAGCATCTTTATACTAGATGATAAAATAGGTGGCGAAACAGTAAATCAAAACTAAGCTGGAATGGTACCTACCTTTAAATCTCTTTAATTTTAAGTCTAACGATTACACCATTTATGAGAGCCGATTTATCATTTACCTAGACGTTTCTGCATCTAAAAAGCCAACTCTCGGTTTCCAAGCTAACCTGAATACCAATATTTTACATGAAGGGACTTTTTACTTCTTGGCCTTCCAATTCCGTTTTTGTAAGTAACTCACAGCACACAGCAATTAAAACATCTAAATTCTAGTCTCGATCTCAAAAAAATCGGTGGTGGCCATGCTAAACAACACAGAACTAAAGCCGAAAATGGACATGCAAAATTAATTGTTTTCTCATTTTATGTTTTCATTGTATGTATTTGAGCCGGAGTCGAAGCAATTGTTTTTAAAAAGTCAACGACATCACGTTTTTAAAAAGTACAATACCTTGTAGTATTGTTTATATTTGGACAACAATAAATATAAGTTATATTGTAACAGGTGTTTTTTATGGCATAAAGTGATATTTATTTCTCTTGAATGTATGGAGTATCCTACCTAACCGACTCGAAATCCTAGGTTTTAGCAAAATTAAGCTTTTGTCCAGTGTTGTGCCTAGAGGTCAAAAACCCTAGTAAGTCGGCTGGACAGTTTTCCAAAAACTATTAACTTTTGAATTCTAATTTTTATGTTCATTAATATTATAAAGCTAAACAGTTTGGTTGGTTGAACGTGCTTAACTTAGGACTACTGGTTTGAATCGGAAATTTTTATTATTATTGGATAGCACTTTTATTGAGAAAGCTATAATATGATAGTGCACCTACCATGCTATCTCTTCACCACCCTAGGTTGACTGGGAGAAAATGCCTTCGGCATTAAGTCCGCCTGTGTACCGTTGTGCATAAAGTGTAAATAAATAAATAAATAAATAATATTTAACAACAAGCTATAAACTGTAGCGGAGTAAATAATACGCAGATGTAACCATGGCAGACTGCTACTTTGTATAATTTGTTTAATGACTGTAACTACTAAATAATGCAAGTCGTGATTTTTTGGCTTCTTTCGCCATTATTTCTGCGCACGACTTTACCCGTGTTGAAGTCAAGTTTATCAAAGTCAAAAGTTAAAGCTTTTATTTCAATTAAACCATTAACAAGTACTTTTGAATTGTCAAGGAGTTGGTTAGTTAGAAAGTTGAAGTTAGTTGCTTGTTTCTAAGTCGTAGGTAGGTCTCTAGCGAGAAGAACGAGCAAAAAACTCTACGGACAAACTCAAATCTATTTTATACAAATAAACCATTTACAGGTACTTTTGAATCGTCAAGGTGTCAGTCTGTCAGAAAAATGAAGCTAGTTGCTCGTTTCAAAAAGTAGGTTGCATGGAGAAGAGCGAGCAAGAAACTCCATGGACACTCTTTCAAAATCAATAGATTACAAAAATTTGGTTACATCATTCATTGTTGAATCTAATGTACTATGTGAGAACAACGTAACAAGTCGTACATGTTAGAAATATTAAAATAAACAAAACAAATTTTAAAACAACTGTGGCAGCTAAGAAATGACCAGTCTCAGCAGACAGCGCCCGTTCACGAACATGACGTATGGATCGGCACCAAATAGCTCAACCATTTTGAAGGGAACTAAATGATCCAACACACACGCCACCGTCAGTGAGACTTTTGAGTGAGCATGACAAACTCCCAGCAGCCAGAGTAGATTCAGTCAATGACAGACAGAAGAAATGTAAAGAGCATGGTGCTCACATTGTATGCTATGTAAATTTATATAAAATTAACACTGACTCGATACAATACTATTATTTTTGTAGTTTTACAATCTTAAACAATAGCGTCAAATACTAATAAATTACACGGTTGTGGAGCTAGACCAGCATTTTCAACAAAACAGTGCTCAAAGGCCCGCCCAGGTGTCACCACTGCAGCAAAGGTCGCCTGGAGGACACGGTCAAACATACGGTGGAGGTGCCCCGTTTGAATGTTCATAAAAACGGTATTAATTGGCGCACTATGAATTTAGAAAAGAAAATAATTATCCTACAGAACAATATTATTATGTTGAATAAATAATAAGTGAATGTTGACTAAGGTAAATGATAATCTCTAAGACAAGAGAAGGCAAAAATAAATCGATAACAATTAGGTAAAATAATTTATTTATAGCACTATTACGGCTTATTTGTAATTAGCTATTTATCACGAATTAATCATAACTCTCTGATTTGGTATGCTTGTTTTTCTTACTAAGGAAAATATTTATTTATTTTTATATTTATTTATTATAAATAATAATTATGCTTACCGAATTTCCGTCATGGCGGCCGGTTTTAAGACTTTGTCTCCCTGAAGCGGTTATTTTAGATATTACCAGCTTTAATTTCCTTATTGTACCTCCTTAATATTGGAATTATTATTATTTTTTGTGGTTACTTATTCTCTACAAAGGACCCACTCGGCAAGTTTCATGTCTCTAGGACCAGCGGTTAGGGCTGTGCGTTGACAATTTGACATAACAACAGTCAGTCAATCAGTTTACATTGTATAGTTTTATATTTACAGGGTGGAAAGTTTTTATGTTACTTTCCACATTGAAACTTTCCACCCTTATTATTATTTTTTTTTATTAACCTATACTGTCCCACTGCTGGGCAAAGGTCTCCCTCAAAGCCTTCCATTGGTCCCTATTTAACGCCTTATCTTGCCAATCTTCAATGAAGGACTGCAAGTCGTCCCGCCAACGTTTCTTGGGCCTCCCTCGGGGACGACACCCGTCTTCCGGCACCCACTGCTAACGGGAGTCGCCGATGTGGGATGTAAATCTGCAATGCTGAAGTGGGATTGGGCGGGCCACGTATGCCGGATGAATGGGGACAGATGGGCTCGAGTCCACCCTTTATATTGATTAATATTTAAAAAACGTTAAAAACCCCGTAGGAATATATTAATGACACTATTATCAAAAACTAGGTACGTTACGTTATATTATAACTGTTGTTTTTTTTTGCTTAAATACCAAAATCAGCCAAAAAAATAGAAGCTACGAGTATTAGATCGTTTCTAAACAGCACGATTATATAGATTTTATTTTCATGAAAATTCCATAAACATTCTTTTAAAATCAATAGAAAATTAACCAGTACAATATGAAAAGCCACAGTAGTACCCAAGTAGTTATTTACAACAACAGTAATAATAAGTCTACACAGTCCAGATTCACCAAACCGAATTTACATAACGCAAACACACACGTTTACGTTCCGCCCACCATGTTTGGAATTCTCAAATGTGTCTCTACGGGGACATAAATATATCACGCAAACGCAATGTCTAAGACAGTCGACTGGCACCCGAAAATTAATGGCGGCCCGTATCGTTGTTGAATTGATATCTCCCGCCTTTAAGTTTGATTGATACAAAGGGTTGAACAATGATTAATTCGTACCTGTGAGTAATTAAGGCATGTACATCTGTGACGGTATTTGTTGGTACGTAGGTAGGTGTATAGAGTGATAAGATGACTCATGCTTAAAGGAAAGATTGATGAGGTTGAAAGTAGGGTTAACAATTTGGGTTATTCAGCAACTGGACACGAGAGACTGTTGGCTAAAAGTTTCACTAAGTGAACACACACAAAATTTTGGTGTGTCGTGATAACGAAATAATAAAAAATAAAAAAATGAAAAAATAAGCCTTTATTGCTGTTATAGCTAATTTAACAATAAATTAAAATTAAACTCTAGACAAAAAAAAATCTTAACTAAAATTTTAAACATATAATCTACTCGGCATTCGGTTAGTCTTCTTTATTAACAGCTTGTCTTTCGACAAAGGCCTCCTCTAAGGCTTTCCACTTGTTCCTGTCTTGTGCTGTTCGTATCCATTCCAGACCCGCTGTTTTCTTAATATCGTCTTCCCATCGCTTGGGTTGTCTTCCTCTATTTCTTGTACATCCTCTAGGGTACCATTCTGTTATTATTTTGGTCCATTTTTCTTTCTAGAAAGAACGAAATAATAAGGGATACTAATTTTGAGTTTCCAACTGGACACATGAGTTCAGTCTTTCGTGTCCAGTTGGAGAATAACCCAAATTTTATTGGTAAAGAAAAGACTGAAATTTTTGTTGTTGTTGGAACATTGTTTTCGTTTTGTTTTATTGTTTGAGTATGTTTAGTAAATGCCTATTTCTGTGGCACAGCAATATTGGAGGCAGTTTTAAAGGACTTACAGGCATATGAGAATTATGTCAGGTTTATTTCCGGAATGTTCCAAACTTTTTGTTACGTAGACCACTTTTGATATTGATTATGGGTAGACCCCAGCCTCATAACGTTTTATAAACATTTGCCTATTTTTATCCTACACCCCACTTCTTTGTATCTGCAATTTAAATATGCTCTAAAGCATATTTAAACTCAATAATGTCGTTATAAATGCCACCCTTACGTGTAGCCTAAGTACTTTAAGAGGAAGATATTGCCGTGACTTCATGATTGTATATGACTATTCAATTGTTTTATATTGTGACATGACTATTAAGTCAGAACACCTTCTGTTCAAAAGAGAACCAATCTCGTTGACCCTCATTCATCCCGTGGGCTACTATTTTAATTTTTGGTGACACCTTCGGGTCGTCTTTAACCCCGGGGTATTCCAGACCACTTTGAGAATCACTGGTTAAATATTATCCCACTATTTGTTGCGGCGGGTGAGTGATGTTGTATATTGTACTTGCTTTTGCCCGCGACTTCGTCCGCGTGGAATGATACTTCCCGTTCCCGGGGGATTTTTGGAACGAAAACTATCCTGGGTCCTTTCTCGGCTCCCAGACTATATCTGTACCAAATTTCATTCAAATCGGTTCAGCGGTTTAGGCGTGAAAAAGAGACAGACAGAGTTACTTTCGCATTTATAATATTAGTTCGGATTATTTAATTTTCATTCCTGTTACATATGAGTTTACTTGAGCGAAGCTGCGAGCAGACCTAGTCGTAAATATTATATCACTGTATAGCGCTAAATTGTAACACTACTCAACAACGTAACTTTTGCATATACCTTGTTTTACACCAGTCATTTGTCTTATCGTGTAGCCTCAAAATTCGTACATTCTCGTTGGTTAGTCAGTGTTATCTGAGCAATAGATGAATCGATACATTGATAAGATTATGTACAAAAAGATACATTTATTGAAAAACCATCGTATTGCCAATTATTGCGGCAGTGTGTGAACGCGCGTTTGTGAAAATAGACAAGATGGCGCCCTGGTTGGAGTTACCTTATGAAATGAAAAATGTTTCGGCTGAGGAAGAGAAAATTATTAGGAAATGTCTCTATGGTGCGTGATTGTGCAGTGTTGTGTTACGATATTTTGCTTGGATTTTGTTTGTCCGGTTTCGGGGAAAACAGTATGGAATTTTCTTTTTTTTTTATCTAACAGCTAAATGTTTTCGTCATCACATCGAATTTAGGAATAAATTGTAAACGTATTACAGTCCCTATTGTTGAGTTAATGTGCCGGTAATTTAATTAAGCACATCAAAATGTTCAGTTTAAATGTAATTACGTTTCTGAACAATATAATTAACAGAAAATTTCACCGTTTCATACGAGTGTAGTTGGAATTTCCACTACATTTAATTAATGTTTATATGCGTGATTGCTTTAATATTTACTATAATTTGGCAATATTACGATATAAATATAAAATATTTATATTACATATACGAATATTATTAACAGTAAAGTAAAACTTATTCATTTAAAGCGAAAGGTATTCGTTTTGTACAAACGTATTCGTTAAAGGTATTCGTTTTGACAAAAATATCCAATTCTGAAAATATTTTTGTCATCAATCATTTGACACACTTTTCATTATTATAAGTAAATATGATATTTTCCAAAGATTTTGTACAGTGTAAGTATAAATTCTTCAACAAGTCAGTCTATTCAACTGACAAACTATTGATTTTAGAGTCATTAAAACTATAATATCTCAGTTATTTGAAAATTCGTGGTTTTAGAGTAAAATAGTTTAAGACTTTTAAAAAGGCTTTTAAAAATTTAGTTATAAATGGTAAATTAGTAAATGTTTTTCTAACTGATTTTTCCAATGGCAGAAAAAATTAAAACGTGGTTAAGTTTTTAACGAAAGCAACATTTTAATTTACGAATTTCTACACTCATTTTTAATCCAGTTGTCAATGATTCTACTCAATATGTTCTATGACATAATTCATATTGTTGAATCTACTCGTATTTGCCCACATCTGATGTTGTAACCTTATCTCACGGAATTAAGCCACTATAGCAACATCTGAAGGGATTTATCTTAAGATAAGACAACAACTATATCGCAGCCCTCGGAAATAGATCTAGGTTATCTTAGTATTTGATGTTTGTATCTTAAGATGTATGCGTTATGTGAGATGTTGTTTTGTTTCTAACTCAGTTATAACACTTTTTAGTTCAATTGTTGAACTTTTCTTTTTAGTTTAATTCTTGGTATTATTCAGAAATTACAAATTAAGTTAAATTATTTACAAATACACAAATAATATCCAAAAAAAAAAAGATTAATTAATAAAAAAATAACCCTCCTTGGCAGTAAGGTAAATACAACAATCTGAAATATTAAAAAAAAACAATCTAAACTTTTCTAGATTGTCCAATCATTCCCAAATATTTAAACAATTTTAATAATTTGTATCAACATTTAGTGATTTTTTTAAGTATTCAAATAATTTCCAAATATTCTAACAATTTTCAAATACTCGAATACATTTTATTACATTTAAATAATTTCAAAATTCTTAAATAATTCCCATTTTTTTTTTAATTTAACTCGATGTAATAAAAAAGTTACCTACGTAAAGTACAAAAGTAGGTAACACTAACAGGCAGTGCGAATATCGTGACTTTTCGTCGTTATCAAGGTACATACGCATAGACAAAACTCACGGTTGGGTTGTTAAATGATAAACAATTAATGCACACTGTTATCAGGGTGGCGTCAGAATTGCATACTCAATGCACGCGTAGGCAGATAGCTTGTTGCTTTAAACATTAAGCTTTTTATTTTTTTGTTATTGTATCTGGCAGAAAGTCTAATAAAGTTTCAATACTAAGAGGCAATGGTATTAGAAGTAAAAAGGTGTAGATAATATATGCAGTCAAAAAGTGGCACTTTAAAAGTTTGCTATTTGACCGACATGATACTGAGTATCGCGTTGACATTTGACGTTTATCTCTTTTTCACTCGCACTACTTCAATCATACCATCCTTCTTTGACATGTAATGTATGTGTGCGTTAGTGTGCCCTTTTTGAAGATAGAATAACGTTTAGATAACCTATCTACATCTTTTAACTTATAATTTCATTGACTTGTGGGGAATCGATGGATGGACGGTTTTTTCATGATTTTCAGCAATGTCTGTGATATATAATGAACTGAAAAAATCAATTTGATACATGCACGGATTCGATCTGACAACCCCTCAAATAAGAGGGGTCGTCTTCCCGCCTAGCCAGATTCAGCTGCATACAAATAACTGCCTATCAGACCTCCACAACCAAATTATTGGGTTGTGGAAATCTGTAAGGCTGGTTTTAAACGCACACTGGCCGTAGAAGCGCAAGAGCGGCCCTGCGCCTGGCAGCGCCGGCGAACAGTGTGCGTTTTCTGAACGGCGCTGCAAAAGCGCGCGACTTTGAAACGCAACTACTACTCTCATATATCTCCAAACGCGCACGCTCCAACGGCGCTGCCGAAACGTTTAACAATAAAACCAGCCTAAGGCAGCCGAGATGGAAGACATAAAGCTCGTGAAATGAACACTCCTTAGGAGAAGAGGCCTTTGCCCCGCAGTAAAATTACACGTATGGATATCGGTATAAAATAAATATCGCTAGTAGATAACTAATCGTATAAGACATTTATTTATCGTTTTATCTTTTCCGTACAGTTGTACTTATGCAAATTCCTTTTTACGATAAATTGATAACTTAATGAAAATTCTGAATGCTGCTCGTATCACGTTTGCCAATCGGAAGCCGGACTTTTGACGCGAGAGAAAGAGAATGGGTAGTATAAATTAGCGTTTTGCGCTTTGAGTTACAAGATCGTAGAGTGGTTTTGGGTTCATTTCATAGTATGAGTAGTTCCTTGTTTTTATTGTCAGTAACGCATATAA
The DNA here is from genome assembly GCA_033675125.1 of Athetis lepigone. Taxonomy (NCBI): domain Eukaryota; kingdom Metazoa; phylum Arthropoda; class Insecta; order Lepidoptera; family Noctuidae; genus Athetis; species Athetis lepigone. Next base: position 3,755,279 of record CM066236.1, on the reverse strand, counting down.
CCCGGAAGTATTTAAGAAACGAGTGCATAGGCATCTACTGGGTGAGCTCGCTCCATCGTAGGCTGGGACCAAGGGCAAGCCCATAATAATAAAAAAAAAAGTCCAAGGCAAACTTTAGAAAGTACATTATGAATTGAAAATGTCACATTGGTACTTGCCCTAATTCGAACCGGACAATAAATATTCTTACAGTATAAACACAATGTAAAATAAATAAGTTATAATATCGGGTTTTTTATAGACCAACTGCAAGGCGTCTTCTTAAACAAAGAAGGCATGAGCATTGATCATTGAGCTTCTGCTTGGTACTAAGCACGCATTCTCATGCATTAGAGGCCTAAAAAAACACAATCCGTACTAATAATATTATAAATGCGAAAGTAACTCTGTCTGTCTGTCTGTCCTTCTTCACGCCTAAGCCACTAAACCGATTTAAATGAAATTTGGTACAGATATAGTCTGAGACCCAAGAAAGGACATAGGATAGTTTTCATCCCGGAAATCCCCCGGGAACGGGAGTCACGCGGACGAAGTCGCGGGCAAAAGCTAGTATTAAATAAATACTAGAATGCATCTCTTTATAATAATTATGAAACTGACAAATATAATACACAAACAAAATATTCACAGAAACAAACTCATAGCTCACAGCATTCAAATTAACTTTGGAATACCAAGTCAAAGTATTTTAATTAAATAAATAATAAGTATTCCACCATTGTACATTGCTTTAAAAAAAATGAAACAATTTCGTAAATATTAATTTGGTTCGTGTCTACCAATGTTTCTGACAACCAGTAATGAAATTCATGTCCAGTTTACAATAAAACAATTTCGTAACAGCAAAACTAATTATAAACGAAATATTACGCCTTCATAACTATCAATTGAATTTATGATTTAATGATCCCTTGGTTTTGTGGTAATGAGTGGGAGTGTTTAAGTGGGGTCCTTGATGTATCTCCCAGGTAGAGCAAAAGACAACCGTGCCGTCTTTTTGATGTCTATCGACCATCAGGCAGGCTGATCGGCCAACACTTCTGCTTTCTGTTCACGGGGTTCAAAAAAGGTTTCTGTCACCTGTCATCACCTCTTCCGGCACCCGACCGGCCCATTGCCATTTTAGTTGGTCTAGTGGTTAGTGACCCTGACTGCTAAGCCGGAGGTCGTGGGTTCGATTCCCACCCAGGACAAACTTTGTGTGATGAGCATGAGTGTTTGTTCTGTGTCTGGGTGTAATTTATCTATAATAAGTATGTATTTATAAATTATATAAGTATGTTTATCAGCTGTCTGGTTACATAGTACAAGCTCTGCTTAGTTTGGGATCAGATGACCGTGTGTGAGTTGTCCCAGGATATTTATTTATTTATATCTATCAATTGAATTTATGATTTAATGCTCTCTTGTTTTTGTGGTAATTAGTGGGAGTGTTTAAGTGGGGTCCTTGATGTTACTCCCAGGTAGAGCAAAACGGTAAAAATGACAATTCACTACAATAGAAAAAAACTAAGTTTGGTCTGTGGAAATGGATAAATCTATCCCTTGAATCACTTTATCTATTTAAGAAAATGGCATCTGAATCCATTAAGAAGTTTTAAAGATTTAGATTTTTTTAAATTTCGCTACGAATTTGGATGCATAATGAAGATTTATAAATGTACTAGCTTTTGCCCGCGACTACGTCCGCGTGGCTTAATAGTTCCCGTTCCCGGGGGATTTTCGGGATGAAAACTCTGTTTTAGTCCTTAGCTGAACTATGCCTCTTGCATGGCTCTCCACAATGTTCTTGATGCGGCGATTCTAGTACAGGTTGTCTGCTGTCTTTTTTATGTCCTTCGACCATCAGGCAACTGGTCGGCCAACACTTCTGCTTTCTGTTCAACTTCAACTTTTATAAATTATGGCAATCCACCGAATTTTCAGTGATTTCTGCCAATGTCCAGTTTGAAAATAATATAATAAAATAGTGACAATTGTAAGGTTATTAAATTATAGTGTGGAGATCATACACGTGTTCTTATAACCAAGAACACGAGATGACTCCTGCTTTCTGTTTACGGAGTCGAAAAAAGGTTTCTGTCACCTGTCATCATCTCTTCGGCACATTATGACCGGCCCATTGCCATTTTAGTTTCGCAACACTGGATATTATTCGTGACGATGACATACAAATCTTATCGTGTTACAACACTAATTACAAACGAATGTCAGCATAATCGCTGATTATTATAATCTGTTTACAACACAATATTATTAACTTTATGGAGCAAACATGTGCCTTACTGAGTCAAAATTAAATGTACTCAATGCACTTAAGGATGTGATTAATCACACATCCTGTTTATAGACACTTACGTTAATGGGGTTAAAAAAAAATGTTTTATAAGTTACACTGGTCCCCAAAACGGGAAAACAGTAATGGGACGACGGGAAGGACATGACATTGTCAGATATGTCAAAATTCACCAATCACGTAGCAGATAGACCACATACGCAAAAACCCTCATTGCTTCATGTTAAATACTGGTACTCCGCTGGAATCGATTTGATTGGATGCCGAATCTCATATTCGGACGTAACTTACTCGTAGGGGTTACACAATAGAACGACAATAGCAACACGACAGCCGGCTGTCGCTTGGTCGTTGAAAGGTTAAATGTCAATGATACAATATTAATAAAAGTAATTGGAAAAAGGCTAAAAAACCATTGCAAAGCCGTTGCTGCATTATTGCTTCAGATAGATAGATAGATAGCATTTCAGATAATATTATGTACGTGCCCACTCATTTACATAGGATTGTAAAAATATTAAAGAAAACCTAATCTTATCGACCAAATACATCATAATCTGAACGATTCATGATGATGATGATGTTTCCGGTGGAACAGTGATTAAGGTACCGCCTTTTATGTAAGAGTTGTGGATTCGAATCCGGACAAGTACTACTTTCTAAAGTTTGGTTTAGACATCACAGATATTGTTGAATTGAACTAGCGATCTATAGCTTTACACGAGTTAAGTCCATGTACTCGAGTGTCATATATTTTTGAAAAATCTTTGTTTCTTCTTTAAGTACCTATATATATATATATACCTATACATATTTGAAACCTTTTTGAATACCTCTATCTATTGATGAAAACAGCATTAAAATTCGCTTCAAAAGATCTAAGATTCACACAGATTGGAAAATTAAAGGGGTTCATTCCAGAAATCTGTACCAGTAAGAATTGATATTTATTTTTCAGAAATCTTCACTAAGGGATTTTCGAAAAAATACAAATGCACGGGCTTTAATTTAATTAATTTAATTTATTTAACAAAAACGGCCCTAAGCCAATTACAATTGTTAATATTATTAAATTACATATAGGTATGTTATAATTTTATAAACTCATTCATACGCTCGTCTCGCAGAACTCCGCTTCGGGCTTTTTAGATGGGGATTTTTTAAATAAACCATTGAAAAATCGAGCCTGTAATCATCAGTCTGTATTGAGCAGTAATCAATGCTAGTACCTTCTCTGTATAAGAAGAGGCTTTGCCCAGCAGTGGGACAACAGGCTCGTGTTTTTATTTACACGTGTCCTCATTCATATAGAATTGTAAAATTATTAAAAAATACATAATCTTATCTACCAAATACTTTATCTAAGTGATACTTTAATAGATACTATTATCTAAAGTATTTGCTCTATGACATCAAAGCTACTTTAAATGAAATTGTAAAATTTAAGTTATCACGTGGGTTTTATTTTAATTTTGGATGAATGAATAAAAATCTGAAATAGCTTAAAAACTAAAAATTAAAAGTGGTTAGTTTTAGAGGAAGATGGACGATTATCTAAAGTTGCAATGAAATAGACATAAAACAGCCAAGCTTTTTTAATTTTTTTAAGGCATGTAAGGCAAGACATGAATAATCTAAAAGCTGCTCCGATTTTCACGCGCACATCATCATCTCCCTAGCTTCTTCTAGCCTAACCGGCGCCGGGATTACGTATCTTGCAATAGCCGAGCGATCGCGATAATTTAGCAAAAGGAGAATGTTCAAATCTAGCATCACTTTAAAATAAGAGGGCATAGCCACAAAAATATACTCATAAATCATAACATAATATTTTAACTTTCCTAAAATAACTTCATGCAAATCTTTTGCGGAGTTAATATTTTATATTTAATTAGTTATTTATTCGACTTTGTTGCATTCTTCCTTTAATGACGTACTTAAGTGAAAGCAGTGTTGCCAATTTCATACACTTTCCCATAATCATTAACTGATAGTATTACATATTTTATTTTTAAGAGCACACGTTGATGTCTCAAAAATAATTACGACTATAACATTCATTTGCGTTACCAACAATTTATATTTAATTAACATTTCTAAAATAATGTTATTTTACTAACAAAAAGTATTTAGGTGTCTAAGTTATCACTTATGGTTGATTTTTATCAGCTGTGGGTAGCACTGCCACGGAAATTCAAATGTTAACAGTCAAAATTGACAGTTTCAAGTAAAACAAAGCGACGAATATTTTTATTGAAAATTGAGTTTATTTTGCGTTATTAGATAACGAATCATTGCAGTTAGTTCGTGTACAGAAGACTCTTCTGATTACTGCGCGATCAAGCAATATTTTCAAAACTTTCGTACGTCGACGTTTTTACGACTTCGGATCGTTTCTCTCTTTATGCAGCACCGACAATTTTGTTAAAATAAAAATAACACGCTGTGCCCCCTTGCTCTGAAACATCGTCTACCCCATCGCCAACTGGAGGAAGCAACGGATGCAATGGTTACAATTCTACGATACTGGATTAATCCGGCAACGGTTAGTATCTTATTATATTGTATTTACACGCTTTTTTGACGTTAGTGTAGTTGTAGTAGAAAATGAGCGCATTATTGTTAGCGCTCCTGCACACGATGCCGCCACCGCGCCGTCGCCGCGCCGTCGCCGCACAACTACACTGTGCATACGAGTCGCGCGAAGACCGCCACCGCGCCGCCGCCGCGCCGCCACCGCGCGCGTTCCCAGTTATTTCATTATCCTGATTCATTCCATTGCCGGCCGCGTATGAACATGCGGCCGGTAATGGAATGAATCAAATAGATGCGCGGTGGCGAGACGAGGACCGCGCGCGGTGGCGGCGCGGCGGCGGCGCGGTGGCGGTCTTCGCGCGACTCGTATGTACAGTGTAGTTGTGCGGCGACGGCGCGGCGACGGCGCGGTGGCGGCATCGTGTGCAGGAGCGCTTATATTATCAACAATATTATATGTTATTATGGATAATACCAAAGCTGGTCCAAGTCAATAGCACTATTTGTATTTTGTTGTACAGCTAACTGTAACAGCAGATAACGAAAAAAAACTATTTGAAAATCCTATTAGAATCATTTTCGGTTTCCACGCGGACGAATTTTCTATTAAACTAATGCTAAGATCAATCAATAATTAATAATATTTATTTTCAGATGTCAGAAGAACATCCTCTTCTCTCAGGAATGTTATATTATACTCGAATGAGCATCTCTAAACTCTTAAAGTGTAATGAGTGTTGAACGAGCTTATGGACATCAGCATGTGTGCTTTGTCTGTAGATCTTCCACATTGAGAAGCTAAAACATACAGAGTATTCTGAATAACCGACCAACTCTGACAATTCAGTAGTGCTTGTAAATAATCTAAGTGAAATAAATGCCATTGACTTTTGAATATTTTTATTTCCACACAAACACATTAATATTTCAAATGTTTAATTACACGCATTGCAATGATGACTAAAATAAGATTTCGTCTGTTTACAATAATAAATTAGTTTCAAATGGTTTTTACAAAAAGAACCCTTATAGTTTCGTCATGTCCGCCCGTCCTCGTCTTACCACCTTAAACCTTAACCCTTTGGCGACCAAGCGATAGCCGGTTGTCGCCCTGCTATTGTCTTTATTGTGTCTCGAATCATGTAAACATCATTTTAAAAATAAATCATAATTAAAAAGGGGATAGAAAACCCTATTCTATGCGGGGCCTATGTTTATTTTCTACTCTTTATGGCTATAAGCCACTTAGATTTAGTATGACCTAATTACCATTTACTTCGGAACTTTCATTGGTTTGTTAAAACTATTCTGTTTTGTTTTATGAGAATAGAAATCATAATATTGTTGTAATTAGTACTTTTTTTGGTAGAAGTTATGGTACATAACTAACCTCAAAACTTGCACATATAAATCAAAATTCAACAAAAACCCCTAAAAATAAGTAGATAATTGTTATTTCCTTGGAAAGTACGACCTCTCCCCTCTTTTATATCCAATTTACACTAAGTTTCCATTTTTTTTATGCGCAACGGCGTCCTATACTATGGTGGTCAATGTCCTTTGCTGCTCAAACGTCAATTCAAAATACGTCACGTCAAATAGCAATCTAGCGATAGTGCTGCCTCTGTGGAGCAATCAGCTAACTAAAATATGCATTTTTCGTTTGGTGGTTTCGTATTTAGTATGGTTTTTAAGAGCAAAGTTAAGATTTTTTTGTTAAAGGTGATATTTAATTAGTTCCAGCGATTGCTACTTTATCGTCATCGTAGCAATGAGTGCATTAGAACAATCAGCGAGCGATAAGCAATCGGTTCATACATAATACGATTTATTTTGACGATCGCGCGGTGATCGCGCGATCACTGCGCAAATATTGCTGATTGCTGTTTCATAGGTAATAACCCCGCCGATTTAACTGGATACGAGTGTTTTATGCGAAGCGACTGCCTATCTGACGTCCACTACCTAGTTACTCGCGACACGGACCCCTTGGTTAGACTAGCCAGACTTTTTGGCTTCGAATTTAGAACCTCCGTTTAGAAGTCGGTTAAAATTTCGGACTAATTTGTAGAAAATAACTTTTTTTTCATGTTTATGCATTCTTCAATATTAATTTTGTGCCAAATCGAAGGTTTTTTTCCCAATATGTTTAAAAAGGAGTACAACGTTCTCACTTCTCGTATTAATATACATACAGATACATGCAGAATGCGGTCTTCCTTTTTAAATTAAAATTCATAAAAAATTCACAGCAATGCTCTCATATGAAATGAAGTGAATACTTTTAGTGAAACAGTACTTGTGTATAAAAAAATGCTTTCACTTCATACGCCTCCCTCTATGAAATATTGTACGAATTTCGCAATATTGCATATGCCTTTTAAAATGTATTTTTTTTCGTATTCGTAAGAGCTTCTGTTCTCTGTACAGCTAGCTTGAATTAATTTCTGAAAGTTTTTTTATATAAGTAGAGCTCACGGCAAAAATATTTCGTTAACGTATTAATATATTTCTTTAACGAGGTTCAGTATCGTCAGTGCATTTACAAAAAAATGTATTGAAAGTAAATATCGTATGTATATAAAGTTCGATCAAAAACGGCAGCTTACTGAGGTGGTTAACCGGGAAATCCTGTGGATGCCAAATGAGACTCTAAACCTCTAACCAGAGTAACCATTTAACTGATATACATACATATTATATACTAGCTTTCCTCCGCGGCTTCGTCCGCGTGATTGTCGATACTTCCATCATCTATTTTACCCCTTTTGTTTTGGGAGTGGAAAATCATCAAATGACTGCTTCCGTCCTGGGCGCGGCGGGAGGGCGTGTCAGACTTTTACTCACTAAAACCCACTCATGTTCCGGTTGCCCTTTATGTTCCGGGGTCACGGTAACTATTATAAACATTCCTCAACCCCGGCAGGCGTTGGCCCTGTTGGGCCCCTTCTCGTGCTGACTTCTCTTTGAGGCGCGCGCGTGGAACACTAACGCGCCGTCGACGTGGTCCTGGTCCTAGCCGGGCGGCGAGCTACCCATCGCTCGCCATCCGCAGACCCGCGCCTACGGTGGCCGGTAGACGTCTTGCCACTCTCGACGTCTACGCCTGGTTCCCTCTCCGAGGCGAGAGGCCACCGCTTAAGGGATGGAATTTCCAAAAATCCTTTTTTAATTGGTTACCTACTCTTCACAAGGAACACAAAATGGTAAAACTGACTGACTGTTGGTATATCAACGCACAGTCCAAATCGCTGGACCTAGAGACATGAAACTTGAAGGGTGTTCTTTTTGAAGAGAAGGTAACCACTTAGAAATGATTTTAAAATTGCTACCCTAAAGAAATACTGTTTCGACATTTGCGCGAGCGAAACCGCTTGTGAAAGCTAGCTGCTTACAAAGATGGATGAAACAGAATTTAAAAACAAACAGATTATCCAGAACAACCATGAACAAATGTGCAATTGATCCAATCCTTGCGCCATTCGTGTATCGTGTCACTGACAAAATGCTTATATCACTAATCGCAATTTAATTTTCATTACAGGCTATACCCGGCCCTTCATGAGATGCGGTGGATACGTGTTGCCAGGAGGATTCAGGAAGGCTGCAGAAGCTATATACAACATGGAAGTCAGACCAGATGATGTTTGGGTCATCACATTCCCTAGATCTGGTGAGTACAAGCTTTCTGCATAGACTATACATATTAGGCTCTAGACAGATGGACTGCATTTTAATTGCACTACCTCTGATTGACCAGCTTGCAGGCGTTGGAATTGGACGTCAAATACAATTGGGCTTCACGGTTGGTTTGCACTCTTGTTGCAGTGTGCCTAAGGTTGTGTGTAATAAGCTTTTAAGACGTCTTTGTAGAGAAAAGTGCGGTCAGGGCTTACGGTCTGAAATTGGTTGGGGGTTATGCGTTTAGGGATCACCGTACCCTCAACACATGGAAGCGGGGAGAACTATGGGGTTTTAGTCAGTAAGAGTCCGACATCACTTTCTATTCGATCCCTTCGTCTCAGGAGGACAGAAGAAGAAATGTAGATTTCTTCACAAAAAACACTCGAAAGATATCGGGAAAGTTGATGAGAAGATGGTACGCTGCAGTGGGACAATAATAGGCTAGTATTATTATTATCGAGACAGTATTTGGCGAGATCTATCTTTAAAGCAGTCGCAGATAATGATAGATTTGATCGCTTCGAGCAATCAATCTGATAACGCATTACGGTAGACGCATCTGATGGAAGACGCATCGGAGTTGTCGTTGTGACGCATTATTGTGTAAGAGGTTGTTTTATTTAGTTGACTGTCAAGCACGTCTAGACAAATGGTATTGGTACTGTAATTTAATACGTAAGAAATTTATTGTATTATGCCTTACTTACTTTCAAATAAACATTTTTTTAATTTATTTATTGTAGAAGAGATAATAGAATAGAGTTAGATACGAGATGTCAAATTACTTAGCGTCTTTTGTCATTTTCAATATTTGTGTTCTTCTCATGCCAGAAATCTGCGCTCATCTAACAATCTTCTTTTACTTTGTCCTTCTCATACCTCTGATATAGTTCATTCTTCCTTTTATATTCAGTCCATTCTTCTCTGGAACGCCTTACCTCTCGAGATCAGGACGGCCACTAGTCGATATGCATTTAAACGGAAGTTGAGGATCTATTTTCATGACAAATGAGCAGAGTTTATTCACCATTTTCTTCCTTGTATATTTATATATTATATATATATATTATATATTTTATATATTTTTATATATTATATATTTTATATATTTTTATATATTAAGTATATATATCTTCGATAAATATGTATTTATATGTGTATATATGTTAAGCTTATATTATGTTAGTTTTAAGCCTATCCACTTAATTATGTGTTTTCAGTTTTTTTTTGTTTGTTATTCTGTAAGTTGTGTCCTTTTATTGTTGTCCTTCTATTGTAAATTTGTAATATGCACCTACCATGTTATATCTCACCAACTCTGGGTTGACTGGTAGAGAATGCCTAAGGCATTAAGTCCGCCCTTGTACGCTTGTGCATGAAGTTTAAATAAATAAATAAATAAATAAACCCCATACTAAGTCACATATAAAAGATTTATAATACGCGACTTTACTTCTTTGCCGACTTTTTAATGTCTTTACTATTTACTTCCTATTATGCCGACTTTTTAATTTCTTTATTTCACTTGTTATCTTCATTCTAACAATATTATTCTATTGTACCTATTATCTGTTCTAGAACGCCACTTGTTTAGACTGACATTGGTGCCGATTCTCTTGTGCACAAACTAACGTAAATTTAAGTTAAGTGCATCTTTCTCTTTCCTTTTAATTAAGAAAAGGACAGAAGATCAAATATTAGTTAAGTCCTGTCAAATTTAGACACTCCATAGATAATTTAGACGCAATTTAAAAACATGGCGTCTAAATATACGTCAATTTTCATCAGGCGCTGTCTAATTTGACACGATTAAACTAAAATGTATCTCCTGTCCTTTTCTTTAAGAAATGGAAAGAGAAAGATGCACTTAACATAAATTTACAATAGTTTGTGCACGAGAATCGGCACCATTATGCCACCAACCAATGTTTGTATTTTTCGGGCATTTTAAGGGCATTTTGGAGTGTTTCAAATAAGTTGATTGTTTTGATAACAATTGTAATATTTTATCTAAATTGAAGTCTAAATTATGAATTAAGTAGGTGTGACGTCATGTGTTAATTGGTATGATTTGACGTGTTTCAATTTCAATGACTTTACATTTAGCAGTAGGTGTGAGTAGATAAGTGCGTTATGACTTGGACTTTGGTTTCAATAAAAAAATAGCTAATGATAAATCCGTATTAATATTATAAATGCGAAAGTAACTCTGTCTGTCTGTCTGTCTCTTCTTCACGCCTAAACCGCTAAACCGATTTGAATGAAATTTGGTACAGATATAGTCTGGGACCCGAGAAAGGACATAGGATATCATCCCCGGAATATCATCGGATAGAATCCCCGGAAACAGGAACTATTATTCCACGCGGACGAAGTCGAGGGCAAAAGCTAAAAATGTGAATGTGGTCTTTTGGTATCAAAATTGTACATTATATTGCTACTAAAATACTCGGTAAGCTAACGAAATTTAGTTTTTAAAAGGCTGATTTTTTTAGTCACCTTTAATAAAATATTGTGAATAATGAATAGCTGGTCCAAAACCCACTTTTCATGTGATAGGTGCCAAACCAGAATACCAACGTCATGTTTTGCAGATTTGAATTGCAGATAGCGTTGTATTGTATAAAATAATTTCATATTTTTTCTGCCTTTTTATTCTGTTATTTTGAACTAAAATGTCCAACAAATTAAAGATCATAAATGGCGTAATGAAACTTACCGTTTATTAAACATAAAAAATAAGCCAATAGTAAATCAAAACCTACCAAAAATTATTATCTTTTATCTGAAAACTAGTTAACAAAAACTTGAATGCCATTCAAATATTAAAACTGAGACCGTTTTATTTTAGCTGTCCAACAGAAATATTCTAACACAACACAAAATAAAAACTGCCACATACAAAATATTGTTTGTAACATTTTTAGGGCTCCGTAATTCTAATATTAAACCTCCGCTATCCATCAATCTGACCTTCTGACTATCAACAAGCTGTGTCTCATGAACTGCAATAGGTATGCAAAATGATAATAAATAATGGTGCCGATTCTCTTGTTCACAAACTAACGTAAATTTAAGTTAAGTGCATCTTTCTCTTTTAATTTAATTAAGAAAAGGACAGAAGATAAAATGCTAGTTAAGTCCTGTCAAATTTAGACACTCCATAGATAATTTAGACGCGTTTTAAAAACATGGCGTCTGAATATACGCCAATTTTCTTCCGGCGCTGTCTAATTTGACAGGATTAAACTTAATTGTATCTTTTGTCCTTTTCTTTAAGAAATAGAAAGAGAAAGATGCATTTAACTTAAAATTAGTCTAGTTTGTGACCAAGGGAATCGGCACCATTCTTATTCTTTTTTAAATTATAACTGTCTTAGTTTTAAACCCTGAAGTTCTGTTCTCAAAATTCTACGGCCCTTACATTATTTCCACAATAAACCCCAAAGCGATTTTAGATATAAAAATAAAGTTATTTTTGGGGTTTCGTGTAAACTGAAATTTGCTTATTTTTTTTTTTGGGGAGTGGGAAATCATCAAATGACTGCTCCCGTCCTGGGCGCGGCGGGAGGGCGTGTCAGACTTTTACTGACTAAAACCCACTCATGTTCCTTCGGTTGCCCTTTATGTTCCGGGGTCATGGTAACTATTATAAACATTCCGCGACATTGTTTTGCTAATTATGAGCGAACTATGGTGTTTCCTAGTAGACTACTCTAAGAAGAAACATTCAAAGAAACTTAGACGTCGCTTTCGTAATTTCGTAGAATTACTAGTTGAAATGTTCACAAAACGTAGTTTCTTGCCGCTATGACAACAAATAAATAAAATAAAATAAAGTAAAAAAATATTTAGTCTTTCGTATTTTTTTTTTGCACGATTCATACAGAACCATTGAAGTCCGTGTCAGACTCACACTTAGCCAGTTTGGTTTTATTTCGTGTTCTCTGCTATCACGATAAAGTCAATCCATCAGATAAATTGCGTAGGATGTGTAATCCAGGCATATGTTTCTGATACCGGTTACAACATTAGGTAACGTGAAAGTGTTTTTTCGAAATATTACGTGACTCAATGCAAACCGAATATTATTATAACCATGACCCCGGATCATAAAGGGCAATCGAAAGAACATGAGTGGGTTTTAGTCAGTAAAAGTCTGACACGCAGCCAGCGCACCCAGGACGGAAGCAGTCATTTGATGATTTCCCACTCACCAAAAAAAACCATTTATTATTATGAGACTAAATCATCGTAATAAACACACCAATGATAGAAAAGCTGATTTTGAGAGGTTAATCAAGTTTATTGATTAAATAGTCTTTGATTTAATCGAGTGTATTTGTTTAAATTTCGACTTCGTTAATCAAACTTTCAATATTATCGATTTAGATTTTAATTATTGAGTTCGATCCACGAAGTCAAATTTGACTTATACATAAATAGGTAACTCTAGTGTTTTCGTCTTTACTTCTGGGAGTGTTGCAGGCAATTTACTTCATTAAAACACTGATTTTTAACCGACTTAAAGAAAAAGAGAACGTTCTCAATTCGACCGTATGTTTTTTTACGTGTGTTCACAGATATTTTTGTTTGATAGGATTGTAGTTAGTAGTAGTAGTTTTATTTTGAATACATTACTTTGAAAATTACTGTAATATTACTGTAATATAGAGTCAGACATTGGGAACCCGCGCTAAAAAGTAAAAAAAAATAACATAAACGTTTTTTCCAAACACAAAATAACCGCTTTCAAAAACTAAAAACTCAAAAATAAATAAAATTTCGGAAGTCGATGGCAACACAAATCGACCGGCAGCAGAGAAGTCACCGAATTCCAAATTTTTTTTTTTAAATCGGTTATTATTTTCCAAAACTCCTCTCTTGAAAGGTGGACGTCTCGTCATCCAAACTATTAATGTTAAATAATTAATAACACTTTATTTGTTTTTCCAGGAACGACATGGATTCAAGAGATGGTCTGGCTTGTAGAAAACGACTTGGACTATATAACGGCTAAAGAAACACCACTATACAAAAGATTCCCAATGCTAGAGTGAGTATTAGTAATGCAATTTTTAAATTACTTGTGTCATATAAAAAAAAACATTACATCTATCTCAAATCTCATAACATGGCATGCTAAGACAGACCCTAAAGGGTCTAATTGCGTGCCTAGTTTTAAAAATAGGAATTTGTAATTTATAAAAATAAATAAATATTACACAGGTCGCAAACGTATGGACGAAAGTTGAAGCCAAGTCAAGTACATGAATACCTAAGAATCATTATCTTTGAAACACACAGTAAGTTGCGGAATGTTTATAATAGTTACCGTGACCCTGGAACATAAAGGGCAATCGAAGGAACATGAGTGGGTTTTAGTCAGTAAGTCTGACACGCCCTCCCGCCGAACCCAGGACGGGAGCAGTCATTGGATGATTTCCCACTCACCAAAAAAAAAAACACAGTAAATAGTGATAATATGTATCAGTCCATAAAATTATATCACACGAGTAATTTTGATATTAAGGCGGTCCGCAAATGAAGTTTAGCCTCCGAATATTAGCAACTCGCATCAAGCATCTTGCAACAAGCAACTAGCAACGGGTAACTTGCCGTTAACAGACTGACTTAGCAACTGCAGTTGCGAAATTCAACTTTATCTGTGATCAGCTACAGTTTTCGGTTGCTTCTCCATTCAGACGTTGAGTTCCAATTACAAACTTATTTGCTACTAGGAACTTTGTGGATATTCTGACAATAATACAGTATGTTTTTTTTTATGGATGGGAAATTATTAAATGACTTGAAATTATCAAAGGAGTGACAGTTAGACTTTTACTGACTAAAACCCACCCTTGTTCCTACGGTTGGTTGCCTTTTATTATCGGGGCCACGCTATTAGAACTATTCCGCAATCCTGGCAGATATTGACCTTCAAGGGGTCCGTCGCGTGTTGACTGTTCTTTGAAGCGCGAGTGGAATAAAATTTATAGTACGACTTCACTTAGCGAATTTGAAAAAATAATAAATATTTGGGCTATTTGGGTAATCCAAACTATACTCTAGACTTATTAGAATGAGCAGTTAACTATATAGATTAATTGTAGGGTAATATTAGAATAATAAGTAAATGATTAAGCAATCGCACCATTTTTTAAATTTGACAGTTGTGTCATCTAAAGATGTCCGTTTGCGGAGCGCCTTAGATAGTTTCATACTTTTATTGCGTCCAATACGTCATTTCTGGTATCATTAATGATAATAATTTCAATAAATAGTATCATGAATGGTTTTAAATTTTATCGATTTATTAGTCATTTGTTTTTGAATGTGGAGGTATAATTTTATTATGCCCTTGGTTAGTACTGATTCGGTGCAAATGATTCTTAAACACATTACTTAAATGCACATAATACATTATTTAGACGTACATAAAACATTGCTTATAAGTAGAGACACATCATATTTAAATGCAAAGATCACATTGCTTAAATATTGAAATATTAAGCCCGTTAAAAAATTAACACACATATTATAAAAGTTTTTTAAGCTAAGCTCAAGATTAATTAACGTCACTTAGAACGCACTAGGCTTCGCTATTTCCCTTCTCCTAATTATCATCTTAGTTGGTCATAATTAAATAGTGCGGTGATTGGCAATTGAGCCCAACTTTTCTAAAAAATAACTTTGCAGCATAAAGTTCCGTCTGTTTTGATCATCATTATTAAGTGCACAGCTATAAATAAGCACTTTTTAATAACGACGTGCATTTATCTTTACAGAACTACATCACATCTCCCAGAAGTTGCGTTTGAACTGATCAAAATAAACTTCATGAATCTAGGGAACTTCCAAGGCTTGAACGAGGCAGTGAGAGAACCAAGTTGGAAGACAATCGATAAGGCACCGTCGCCTAGGTTTATTAAGACTCATCTTCCCTTGTCTTTGCTGCCTCCGAACCTACTATCTACTGCTAAAGTGCTGTATGTGGCAAGAGATCCAAGGGATGTAGCTGTGTCATATTATTATTTATATAAAATGATCGCGAAGAAACTGTTGAGGGCTACCTTCAATCATTTCTGGGAAGCCTTTAGAAGAGATTTGTGTGAGTACTTCTTTTTAATAACTAGTTCATGTATAGAACCTTTGAAGAAGGTCAGAAGTTGGCAACCTAATTCTTGGTTACGATAACATAAAGATAATAAATAATAATACTCTATGGACTGACCTTCAGTGCCTAAAAAGAGAGCCAAGTGAACACAACGGTATGTGCAAAGCGCGTTTCCTCTCCTTAACCTAATGACTATATTGCTGTGCCCGACAGGGTTCATAATTGATTCTACTATTTATATTCACCACCTGTATACATTATAAATTATGAAAAAAAAAAGACAGATGCTCTTCTCTCACTCATTCAATCTCATAGTCCTCTAAGATATCATAGGACTTTGGTACTCCCGGAGTTACATCCCTGATACTTCCTTAGACGTAGTACCAATGGCTTTCCGTCCTTTTCGAGGGACGGGGATGTCAACTCCAAAGCAATATCATCTGCATAATAGTTTTTTTTGCAGTACCATGGACCCCGATAGTGGCACACACTAATGAAGCGTACACAAAGAGACATCATCCGAATCTTCATTTTATGTTCTATGAAGAACTAAAGAAGGTATAATTTACTATAATATTATTATTTTATTATACACACACACAAAACATCAATGGGGCGTCCGAAAAGCTTCGAAGCTTAGGTCTTAGTTGATATTTGAGTTATAATTCCTTTTAAATTACTTATCGACTACAGAAAATCATTTATGGTAATAATAAAAATGACGAAAGCCACGCTAAAGCTGAGCTAAAAGATGAACAGGCCAAACATCTTGACTTAGATCGCGATCGGTTTCATTGGGTTTTTATGTGCGATGTAAATATAGCTGACGGCCATACCCGGCAGCTAAGAGTCTCGACTAATACCTTATTTATTATACTGGTTTTCGGCTAGTGCTGAAAACCAGCGTCGTGGACTCATGCTTGTGTGTGTGTGGTCACGGCATTATGCTGAGCGCTAGCCGTTTCGCGCAGTAGTGATGCTACTTAGCTGTCTTTAGTTTTAAGGTTTATAGTATTTAAGTTTTTTATTTGTAGCGCACACTGCAAGAATAAATAGTTTTTCTTTCTTTCGTTAGAAAGCTTTCGATAGGCAGCTGCTCAGATTATAAAACAGTAGGCAGATAGACAGCGCGGAACATTACGAGTGCGGCGAACGTCGAGACATGTGTGCGTGACTGCCACGTGACTGCGCTGTAAGAACACGTCGTCTCTGTGTGCGTTCCGGTTGCCAGGATGATGAAAAATTACCCGTAATATTTCATTCTTCTTATCTGTTTATATTTATTAAAATCAATTTATGAATTTACTAAAAGTATGTAGGTAAGCGCGTAGCATAAGAACTGCTACGCCTAATTAGGTGAATCTACTTTGTTGTGTTTGTAATTGTCAGGATGATGTTGGTATGACAACATTGATTTTAAAAAATGCACCCTGGCTAATAAGCTGGAAGCGGGCAGATAGTACAAAATAATAATTGATTTATTGTGTTTAAAATTATGGAACAACTTATGGATATAAATAATAAAGTGCTTAGGTGTAATAACAATTTTAATTTACTTTAAATGCATCTTTCTCCTTCCATTTCTTAAAGAAAAGGACAGAATATAAAATATTAGTTGTCATCTTTTTCTGTTCACTGTTTTTTACTATTTACTTTATGTTGGCGCATCGACTGGTGTAAGTACATAATTTTAGTTAGAGACAAAACATTCACTATTTAGTTAGAGACAAAACATTCACTACTTTTATTAACGAAGACTTTTGACACATACAAGATAAGTACACACACATGATACAAACATACCAACCAAAGAGAAAAAAACACTCGAAATAAATATTCTTGTAGATCGATAATCCTGTGTCCAATACATATTCCCTAACTTAGGGGTAAATTTTTTCACAATAAAATAGCAACACCGACAGATTCTGTTGAGGTTTTGTGTTCCAAATAAAATAACATCCAAAAAGGCAAAAATAACCACATTAATCTATAAAAAGGTAGTCCATCTTCTCTCTTTTGATTTAGGGAACAATTTTTGCAATGTTTAAAAACGAAAGACGGCATCATTCTCGAAAATATGAATATTTTCTGTGACATGTTTACGGCGCGACGCTTCGTGCCGTACTGACTCGAGATTGTATTTGCTTTTGGTTTTGTATTTGCTTTGTTGACCTCACTCGCGGTGTTCCGCGCTATCTATCTGCCTTCTGTTTACTAATCTGAGGGCAGCTGAATCAGGGTTTAAAAAAGGGTTTATAAAATATCTCCTGCTATTTTATAAACCCTTTTTTTATTTTTTTTTAAACCCTGATGACCGGTGCAGATTTCTCGAATGTCCTTTTCTTTGGAGTCCTAGCCATCGATAGCTAGGCAACGGAATAAAAATAATACCAGGCCGATTGAATCACTGCAAGACAAATGCTTCTTTTCATCCAGTAAGGTAACAGCGTTGGTACAATTATTAATACAAATCTTTAATTTCAGGATCTGCCAAAAGAAGTGAAGCGTGTTTGCCAATTCCTGAACAAGGACTACTCAGATGTTCAGATCAAGCGGTTAGCTGAACATCTTAGTTTTGACAGCCTTCGGAAGAACAAGAATGTCAATAATAGCACTGGTACTAATGATAACATTCAGTTCATCAGAAAAGGTAAGAAAGTGTCTTAGTTAAAGTCAATTCTTGTTTTGCTAGCTGGATATCGGTTAACATTGATGTAGAAATCGTAGATGAGAAAGTGACTCTACAGGTCATAGCTCATTAGAGCCACCCGGCAGCCACTTCGCACCGCCTCGCCTCCTGCGGCTAGTATTCTTTATATGGACTTGTATGGGCATGCGCTCACTATATCAACTCCGTAGCGGCACCGGATCGCCTCGATTATAAGGCGAGTCGGTGCGGAGTGGCTGCCGGGTGGCTGTAATGAGCTATGCCCTTACACTTACAACTGAACACCGACATGACTTTAATTAGACGGTACTCAAACCTATAGTCACTTTTACTATAAGCTATTTCAAGTCACGTTACTCCCACAGTAGCAGAGTAATAACTCAAAAAACCGGGTGGAACTGGCAGGACAACTGACAACATAGAAAGTGTAGACAAACAATTGTATAGTGTCTGAACCAAAATAGTGGTAAATGGTCTAATAATAACATTAAGCCTATTTTTCACGAAGGTGTAGGCAGTTATACACGTTGTATATTCGAGGGGTCGATCCTTTTGACTGTTACTGAGAATTTTATAATAAGAGGATCGATATTTTTCCGATAATTGACCGACCAGGATTAGTAGAATATTATAAGCTACTTGGATTTCAGATTGATACATAAATTATAACTATAGGTAATTACATATATTTAAATACATGTTTGACCAAATATAGGAAAGATATTTTTACTATTATATTATTAGGATTGACATAGTAACACAAGGCAAAGTCGATAGAAAAAGTATTTAACCCATCGCACTCAAAAAGAATGGTCTATCTATACGACATTGTCAACTTACAAATTGTTAACGTCAAAACTAGTATTGTTAAATCTTTTTTTTGCGATTATCTAGACTCTAGACCCTTTATTAATTGTCTCTTTTATTCTCAGGCGAGGCTGGAGGCTGGCGATCTCATTTTGACGAGAAAATGCAACTACAAGCTGAAGAATTCCTTCTTGAACGGCTACAAGGACTACAGTTGCAGTATCCATCGTTCCCAATAAATGAAATTACTAGGTTATAATATTGACCTTAACATATAAATGTTAATGTCAATAATTTAGTTAAAAATTAGTTATTTTTTTATGTGTTTCTATAATTCTGAGTACGACTGGTTTAGTGTATGTCTGGTTAACCCTTAATTTGGTTTTGTTGAGTATAGTTAACATAACAAATACAAAAATCTGAAAGACAAATTTTCTTCTGCGGTTTTGTGTTTTTCATACTAATATCATTTAGTATATAATCTATTTGGTGAAAAAAAATTGTTTGGCTGTCTGACAACATTTTGCTTGACATTAGCGAGAAAAAATGGCGACTAGACAACAAGCTCTGCGAGCTTTACAGGTAAATATTTATTTTTGTTGCTTTTTGGTCTGTTATTGATACGTACGTTATTTGTTTCTATTTATATAATATATAATCAATACGATTAAATTATTTGCTATCTGTTTCTCACCCGAACAAGAACGCGTCGAGTCGGAGAACACGAGTGTTGAGTATACTCAACAAAATTCGATAATAAGTAATCTAGTGTGAACAGGGTATGTAGAGTATACTCAACAAATCTGCATGGTGATATTTATTGCTATAATGGTACAAGGGTTTTGTGTCTGCTTTTTTTGTGAATATTTTTGGGAACTATATTCAAGTTTCGCTTTAGCTAGAACTGAAATGACGTATATCATGAATATTTAACCTTTATTAATCTACAGTTTTTTGATTGCACTATTTTTACATTAAAATATCAACTTTATTGCCTTATACTAAAGTTCAGTTTCGATTAAAACCTAAATATTTATAAGATATGTCCGGTTGGTCTTGGTTATTTTAAAATGAGCTAAATGCCTAACGCTGATTTTCTTGTTTGAGTTTGATAGCAATACCTTCACGCTAGTTGCATATTTCTAATTTTTCCTACTAATGTCCTTGCATGTTATTTGTGTGTCTAGAGTTATATTTGTTAGTTGCTTGCTTGGGTGCCTGCAAATATCTAAATTATTTTCAGAATTCAAGATCAAGGCATATTCTGGCCCTAGTACCGGACGAGAACGCTCCATCCGAAGTTAGCGGAGAATCAAGCTCAGAAAATGAGAAGGAAGCAGAAGTGATTGTGATTAGTTACTACAAACGTCACGACTGAAGCTCCTTCAATTACATCTTCACTTGCGGAGCTCAACCTTTAAGATTCTTCGAATGACGAACAAAATCCTAACGAATCTGTCTCACTTCTTGCGGATTTTAATCCTGAAGAAACATATAGGTATAATGAACAGCAAAACCTTTCAATGACATCCCATCTGTTAGTTCGTTGCCAACATTGTCTCCTATGTCAAACATACCATCTGTTACTACGTCATTCATCATCAATCAGGTAAGTGATTCTCCACAACAGTCTCCACAAGTCTCAGCTTCTACACCACGACCAACACGAAATACAAGAGCGCAACGTCGCAGACATAACACACACAGCCAATTTGACCGGCCGGGCCCTAGGCAACCCCTAGGTGTAACTAAAAAAAAAGTTGAACTCGAGTTCAACTGGTCTTATGGGCGTTTCTTTCATCGTGCCGATTTGGATCCCGATATATTTGAAAGCCCCCTTACCAATAACAAGAATCCATTGAATTATTTTACTGATTTTTTTTTCCGAAGATTTTTTTGGTACAATATGCCAAATATATATTCACTGCAGACGATAGGACGATCATCAAAAACTGTCGAAGAGTTACGAAGCTTCTTAGCCATAAAAATTATAATGGGTATAGTATCTATGCCATCCTACTTGGATTATTAGTGTACCAATACGCGCTTTTCATTAGTCGCAGATAAATGCCCGTAAAGCGGTATCAAGTTATCGAAGATGTCTACACTTTGTGGATGATAATAGTGATAACAAATAGTGACCCATACTTTAAAATAAGGCCAATTGTGGAAATAATTCGTCAAAACGTTTTCTTTCGTCGATTCGTTAATTATCATCATAATTAACTATAATTACGACGCGCAATAATTTCTTAAATAAATAATTCATTATAATATACCTCAATTTTGTTTTATTTAAACTTACCGATCAGCCGGATTTGTTAAGTATACTCAACATATCTACGTGACTATAATTCTTTAATGACCGAATTTTGTTAAGTATACTTAACGTTGTGTTTTCAGGAAACTGTTCAGGAAAGATTTTTTATTTTATTTTTCCCGTGTGTTTTAAAAGCATATGAACATAATATATTAACGCGAACTTTCTAAAATCATTTTTTTATCCTTGCCAAATTAAGGGTTAAAATATAAATAATTGGTTCTTCGGGTTCGCTAATTCTTAGTGCATTTGCTTCGGCTGGACCTTGGCGGGAAATGTAAATAAACATGTTATTGTAAAAATTATTGTAAACTCATATTTTGTAAATTAAACTTTTTTAAGTATGAAAATGTTAGTGTAACTAAGTATTTTGTTTATATGAAGAAAATGTTTATGATTTTAAATGTAAGTTACTTGTTCAATAGTGTTCATTCATTTTAAGATACGTTTATAATATTTTGTAACATATTTTCATTAATTTGTCTATTTATATTTATTTATTTCAGCGTTATCACGGAAATTATGTATGTATCAAATTAGTTAAGCGGGTGTAAGGGCTCGATTTTCGAATGAAGACATCAACGCTCCATTCTTATTAAATTCTATAATTACTTATTAAAACCTTATAAAATTGTTATTTGTCGAGTGTGTTGAAGAAATAGATTGTTGAAGAAGAAGATAATAACTAACTTTGCACACGTGTATCATAATGTACTGTTACCAGGTCACTATTTTTGTACAAAGGGTGTTTCGAGTTTGGCAATATTGACTAATGTGTTATGTAGGATTAACATGTCATGTCAATCGAAATATCTATGTTATTCATAAAAAGACTAACAGGAATTATATTTATCGTATTTTATAGATAAGATAGGTGGATACACGAGTATAAAGGTTTCCTTACACACGAGCTGTTGTTAACGTTGGACGATAGTATGGTTTAAAATAGCAAATGAAATTGTGTATACAAAATTAGGAATGGATATTTATATGTCGTGGCCAGATCATAGAACTGATCATTTCATGATATGTTCAACCAGCGTTTGACCATTTCAAGAAATAGTTGAGTTAATTTCATGATATAGAGAGGTTAGGTTAGAACATTGCATGAAATGATCAATTCTATGATCTGGTCACGACATATATAAGATGACGGGTAATTCGTGAACGATGCGTAATCACAAACCACAAACAACAACAATTTTTCTAAAAAAACTTTCTTTATGTTTATTAAAGTGCTGGCGCAACGCGTATGCGACCTTCTTTGCTTTAATAGACAACGCAAAGGATTTCATCTAAAATTACTTGTTAAAAAAAAACAGAAAATAAGTGGAAAAAGATGGTCACTAATTATCAATTACCTACATGTCACCCCAGCGATAATATCACTTGTATGTGTCGGTGCCTTTAGATTTGGCGATGAGTTTTACGATCAAACTATCATTACCTCGCTTTGTTATTTATAGGCTTAGATAGTTTTTATCAATAGGCTGATATTGAAATCATTCATTATCTACCTTTTGAAATTGTTTGAATGAAATTTCGTAACACAACGAAATATTTATTTGTAAAATAGACAATTTATTTAGGTATATTTTATTAACATTCCAAATCATCCATTTCAAAACGGTTGGCTTATTTTCATCGTTTGATTTGTAAATAAAATAAAATAAAAATTGTCAGACTATTTTAAATTCGAGTCCAACTAAAAACAATCGAAAATCGAATGCGATAAAAAATAAGGGGTCGTTGTGCGCCAAAACAAACTCGGACTATTGGGCCGAATTGACGAATTTCAAAATTAATATTTATTTCGTTCATCATCTCGTCCCACTTTATTTTTCTTCAATATTTTAAGTTGTTTTGGTACAGTCCAAACCAAAACTTTTCACTATATACAAGTAAATAAAAGAATTTAGGGAATTAAGTTAAATCAACATTTATATAAGTAATAATAAAAATCAAAGTTAGTAGAAACAGGCACAGTAACCTCGGATATAATTTTTTTCACACTATTATCCAAACGTGTTTGTTTTGGGACGAGCTGACGCACGAGCCAAAATATGTCTGCTGTTTTATATTTGAAGTTATTGATTGCAATGGGGTAATACTATGGCTATTAGAAAATATAAGAAAGCAGGCTTCTTTACTTATTAGCCAAAATTATTTTTACTAAATGCGCTGGCCGCAAGAAACGTCTTTTTATACGCAAAATATTATCCAGTGTCTAAAATTGTATAAATGGGAGCCATTTTGTTCACGAACTGATGTTACGGTTAGTTATGTAAAAATGTACTTACATATTATTATTTATTCCTAAAACGTTAATAGATATAGTTACTATTGACAAAAAAGCGCTAAGATTTAATGTGTAAATAATACTTTTTAAATAAAACACCGTTTATAACTATTACTTACATCATATTTTTATTTAGTGTTCTACTTTACCTTTTCAATACCCAACAACTTTATCATTTATTTTGGATATCATTGACGTGAGCGAACGAAAATAATAAATGTGAAATTGCCAATTCACCATAACTAAGCATAGTGATCAATGATAGTATAAGCCGGTGCATTAAAGAAAGCAATCTTAAATGGCGGCATGTACTTGCGTTGACAAATAGTACAGTCAGCATAGAAAATTGTAAGTTAAAGTTTTTGTTTCCAATCAAAAATATTATAAACAATTTTATTGGTTTCATCGGAATCAGTGCCTACTTTTACAACAATAACAAACAGGTAACAACGGCAAAATAACAGAAAAATATAACAAGATATTCGTAAAAAAGATCACTGAGCGCGTCAATGCAGCGTGGAAGCAAATCAAGACTATTTTTTTATGTTGACGGTACGCGCGCGAGTTAGTATAGACGGCACTAGTGTGCGAGCGAGAGAACATGATAAGCGCCGCCATTTAAGATTCCTTTCTTCAATGAACCAGGTTTATACCTTATTTGCGTAAGGAGACTTTTGTCTTCGTTAGTAACACGTTGATAACTATTATACCTGGTATTAGAAGATAGTCGCAGTCGCAGAAGATAGGCGCTCTTCTTTTGAGTTTGACCAGGTACTAATACTTATTTCCCCGAATCCACTATAGGTTTTGGGGACTGGGAATTATACTAATAGAAAAGCATCAATGAAAAATGTGGTAAAAAGGGGAAAAAAGGTTAATTTTGTGAGCTTCTGTTGCTTGCGCTGCATAATTGTCATTTTTGACGTGACAACGTCTTAAATTAGGTTGCGGCTGGGAGTCACTTATGAAAAAGTGTAACGCTCGGTAACGTTACGATGAGTCACCGAACGAGAGAGAGGCCCGCCGAATGCCTTGCGTCTCTCTCCCACTCAACTATGATCGGTAAAAGACGTTGTCACGTAAAATCTTCGCCCGTAAAACCGACTTTACAGGCAACCATTTTTAAATAACTTAAACAGTTACGTAAAAATGACGATAACGTAATTGTTCCTTTTTTAAAGTGCTAGAATAACTAGTCTAACTTTAAAGGTTTAATTTAATTTAATTTAAAGGCAATAAAATAATGGTTTATATGCAAAGGTGTTTTTATAATAAGCTACATAACTGCTGAGCAGTACCCAAAAACCTAACATTATAAGTAAAACCGTGGGATCTGTTTCAACAAACAGACTTACAGTAAACGCTTCCATGCGGTAGAAATAATGACTAATTCTCACTAGTTCGACGATCGAACTAATGAATCGAACCAGTGAGAATAAATCGAAATAATGGGCAAACTGTAGTACTTGACCTTGTACCTGACAGTAATTGACTAAATGTCATAAAGTAAAACAACTTTTATTAATGGCACTCCGACTCTTTATTGTGAAAAAGACACTACAATTCTGCCACGACCATGCTTATTTTACAATATCTCAATCGAAGAAAGATCTGTAACACAAATAAATGCAATAAAGTAAGGTCTCCTCTTCGTGAAGAGCCCTAGTCTGTCAGAGACTCGTCAGTGAATCAGCAGGGTATACCACGTGCAGGTGAGCTGGGTGGTTTATGAGTGGCTTTAATTCAGGAGGTGATGGTAGGGCCACTTACACCCCTATAATGCAAAACATTGACACGCAGACGAAAAACAAAAGAAACCAATTTATAAACTAATTTGACAACCTCAATATGAAAAGTAAGCTTGTCCACTATTCGAGGGTTAAATAAAATCCACTAAACTAACCCTCAGTCGTAAACCAGCTCAAACAATAAAAAAAATCAGTTATGTTCGATTCTTGTCTGTGAGCAGACGTGCTGTTGGCTGCTGCGCGGTATCGGTGCTATTTTGTATATTAATTCCAATAGTTGAACTCGGTGCCTCTCGTTCTATCTTGTGAAGTGCTTCATATATTGCCGGCGCCATCTTGGACTTTGTATTGCGCTGTCCCTATCGATCGTCCTTGTGGATCGTTCCGCAAAGATACACAAAGTGGATGTTGTTGGCGGGGTTTGAACTCGGACCCGTTCGTGCAGTGGCGGCGCTGTGACGCGGCTGGCTATCCTGCGTTGAGACCCGACGGCGAAATAGCTTACCGCTATCTGCATCTCTGCGACTTAAACAAATACTTATATACTTCAACATTATCTACACGTACGTACTGCGCGCTGATATTCAATTGCTGATACAATAGTCTGTTTTTTTTTCCGGCACTAACATACTTATTTATTGTGTACAATGTTTCACTCACCTTCTAAGTCACAATCTAACCCAGACCTGGTGAAAGGCGATTTGAGTATTAACACAGACCTGGCAAAGGGCGATTTGAGTACTATTAACATTACTCAAAGGAAGAGGAAGCAGCCTGAATGTGAGCTGACCCAGGCCATTTCCGAGTTGGCCGCCAAATTGCAAGAAGGGATGGATAGTCTGCGTGCTGAAATGAATAGTCAATTTTTAAATGTAAATACTAGTATTGACACACTCAAAGAGGAAATTAATACATTGTCACTAACTTCCTCCCAGATCTATAATGACCTAAAGGATCTGCGCGCAGAGTATGCTACTACTAAGACAGAAGTCACAGAACTGAAGGTCAAGTATGTTGAGTTGGCGCAGGAGGTTGCCGATCTTAAATCGTCGATTAATTTTACTGATGAGAACAACATCAATAATTCGAAGCGTCTTTCTGATATGGAGCTAAAATTGAGTAAGTCAAGCGCTGAAACTATTGCCTTTCTGGAAAATAAAATTGACGTGCTAGAACAACAAGCAAGACATTGCAACATCGAAATATGCAATGTTCCTGAGAAACGTGGCGAAAACCTTGTTACAGTACTAGAGTCAATTGCTACAAAAATTAATATGACTCTGACTCAGCGTGATATAGTAGCAATACACCGCGTTCCTCATGCGCACACGAAAAACACACGCCCTAAGAACATAATAGTGAAGTTCACATCCCGACTTCTTCGCGATAATATGCTTAGCGCCTATCGACTTGCTAAAGGACTAACCTCCGACTGTATTGGCCTGACTGGAACTCCATGCCGTATTTATTTAAATGAACATCTAACGCTCCGCAATAAGGACTTGTTTCGCAAATGCCGTGAAGCCGCTAGAGCGAATAAATTCAAGCACGTATGGATTAGAAACGCTACAGTCTTGGCCAAAGAAACGGATGACTCTCCGACTTATTCTATTCGCACTGAAGCCGATATATCACTTAAAATTTGTTCGAAAAACAAGTCTGATAATCCTGCACACAAATAAAATTCGATTATATGCAATTACATTTGGAACTACGCTTCTAACTAATACTTGCTTCTTGCCTTCGCTTTATGAATTACAAAAAAATGTATTTATTTATAAAGGTAACTACTACATTATAATGGCTATATTGTCGAACCATAACGCATTCCTATATTTTTATCATATTATATTTTTTTTGTATTGCTTTAGATTATTGTTTGCTGCGCCGGCTATTGTAAAACTAAATTTAAGATATTATGTTTACATTATTTTTAAGTGTCCTAATGTCACAAACATAGTGCTACCTATTATAAGTAATTCTCTATTTACAAATATTTATAAAAATGGCTAATAATAATTATTTATCCATTTATTATCAGAACTGTCAGGGAACCAGGACCAAGCTGAAAACCTTGTTTCTTAATATACTAGCAGATGATTATGACATAATAATATTTACGGAAACATGGCTTACACCCACTATTTCTGATAGTGAACTAATTGATCAACGATATTTAATATTTAGGTGTGACCGAGATCGTGTCGCCACGGATAAAAAGGATGGTGGCGGTGTCTTGATAGCAGTATCACGTGAATTAAAAGCAACTAGTATATCCTTGTCACCTCCAGTAATTTTACCGGAACATGTTATCGTTAAAATCCCTTCGCATAATGACAAATACCATATAATATGCGCCACATATATACCACCAAACACTGCGCAAGAGACTTGTGTACATTTTCTTAACTCACTTTTACCTTTGTTTGATCATTCTTGTGTTGACAATGTTATCTTGACTGGTGATTTCAATATGCCACATCTTAACTGGGTTCAAAGTTCTCCGTATTATATGGAATGTGCTGCGAGTACAGTGCATAAAAACGTATCTAGACATTTATTAAACTTCTGCTCCCAACTGGATTTAAAACAATACAATAATTTAACTAATTTTAATCGACGTATATTGGATTTATTTTATTGCAATAAGCTTTCTCTAGTGCACACTGTTGATTCTCCAATTCTACCAACAAATAAGCACCATCCTGCTTTTTATGTTCACGTACCGCTTAATAGTAATGCTAACACACACAATAGGTATTTTAAAACAAAAAACACTTTAAATTATTATAAAGCTGACTACGAGAAGATTAACCTGGAGATAGTTAATTTTAATTGGAATGGACTACTTGACTCGTTATCCCCTGAGGAAGCGGTTTCTTCATTTTACGATAAAATATACGAAATAATAAGACTATATACTCCTATACGTAAAATTAAAAATACGAATTATCCTACCTGGTTTTCCGATACTTTAATAAATATTTTCAAACGCAAAACATCTGCATGGATAAAGTGGAAAAAATTTGGTAATGTTAGTGATTATGAAAAATTTTCTATTTTTAGGTCCAAATTAAAAAAAAAAGCAGATGAGTGCTACAAAAATTACATGAAATTTGTAGAAGATAGTATTCCCATTAACATCAAAGCTTTTTGGTCATATATTGCACACCGGAAAGCCACAAACAAAATTCCTTCTACGGTCTACTATAAACAAAATTCCACTAATGACCCCATTTCGGTTTGTAATTTATTTTCTAATTTCTTCCATTCCGTGTACGAACCCTCTACGTTTGAGTACGAATCGTGGTCGCCTCCTTCTGAATGCGTTGATTATGACATTATCTTATCCAATTTGTTTTTTCCCTTAGATAGTGTACACAGAGAATTGAAATCTCTTGATCCCACTAAGGGACCTGGTCCGGATGGAATACCGGCATTATTTTTTAAAAACACCAGTGACAGCATATGTACGCCTGTATTTATTATCTTCAACAAATGCATATCAAATGGAGTCTTTCCTGACATATGGAAATGTGCAAATATTGTTCCGGTACATAAAAGCGGATCAAAAAACAATGTGGAGACTTATCGCCCGATCTCCATGTTATCAGCACTCTCTAAATTATTTGAAAAACTTGTACACAAAGAGATGTATCCGGTCATACGTCGTATAATCATAAATGAACAGCATGGTTTTGTCCGGGATAGGTCATGTATAAGTAATCTACTCTTGTTTTCTGCCCAACTTTTTGAAGGAATCGATAATAGGCGGCAAATTGATGCGGTATATACTGATTTTCAAAAGGCATTTGACAAAGTTGACCATACATTGTTACTAAACAAAATTGCCTACAACGGTATCAGGGGAGACCTTCTTCGTTGGTTTGTGTCCTATGTTACGAATAGAACGCAAAAAGTAGTGGTTAACGGTTTTGAATCTGATTTTATAAGGGTCACTTCCGGAGTCCCACAGGGCTCGATTTTAGGACCCTTATTGTTTATTTTATTCATAAATGACATCAAGAAATGTTTCAGGCATTCTAAGTTTCTTTTGTATGCAGACGATTTAAAAATGTTTAAAGTAATCAAAAATACATCAGATTGTACAGAATTTCAACAAGATCTCGATAGACTCTGTAACTATTGCAACGTTAATAAACTACACCTAAGCCTGCCAAAATGTCATAGCATTACATTTACTAAAAAAATTAATACCATTAAATTTAATTATAAACTAGATGACAGCGTTATAAACAAAGTCGCTCAACTTCGTGACCTTGGTGTACACCTTGATTCAAAACTTAATTTGGACATACACGTCGATAATATAGTTAATAAAGCATATCAAATGTTTGGCTTTGTTATGAGAGCCTCTCAGGATTTTCGACGTCCTTCTACTTTCCTCCATCTATATAAATCTGTAATCAGACCACAGTTGGAATATGCTGTACCCATTTGGAATCCTTACTATACAAAATATAAGGATGCTATTGAGCTAGTACAGCGTAAATATCTTCGTGCAATGCAATATAGATGCTTTAAAAAAAAAATATCGTATCAATTACTTCTTAAGAAATATGACATGTTAACCCTTGAATCTAGAAGAGCTCTCCTTGATACAATGACTCTATTCAGTATATGCCGCAATAAGTTTGACTGCCCCGACTTGGTAAATAGATTATGCTACCTGGTTCCTCGAACAGTGCATGGTCGCGAAGTGCGCACAAGGCATTTGTTCGCTACTGGCCTACGCAGAACAAATTCAGGTGAGCGCTCTCCGTTACACCGACTAGTGGACACTTACAATAAGAAATTTAGTGATTTAGACATATTACATTTTAATAAATTAAGATTTAAAAATAATATCATTAAAACATTGAAGGATCAACAGCAGGCGCTGTATTAATAAGTATATTTAAGTATATATTCATGTATAATTTTAGAAATCAGTTAACTTTACTGCTAGAGCCTGTGTTTAACTTATACTCCCTTTTTAATTTAAAGCTGTATCCCGTAGTCTATCAGTGTTTGCTTACAGATAAATTTTGCATGTAATCTGTGAAAAATGTTGTGGGTAGCATATTCATTAAGTCTATTTTTTAAGTACTCAATGTATATTTCTAATATGCTACTGTTTGTTTTTCCAATAAATAAATAAATAAATAAACAAAAACCCGCACAAGTATATAATAATATACTGCCATTTATATCTAGATTAATATGAATTATTAACGTGACGCAGTTTTATTACGCGTGGTTCACACGCAAAGCAGATCAGTCAATTTAACCTTCATGAGTCTCGCATTATTCGACCTCTGAGTTTGGTTCGGATGTTTCTTCTCAGAGATCATCATCTCCCTTGCCTTTTTCCAACTACGTTGGGGTCGGCTTCCAACCTAACCGGATTCAGCTGGATACCGGTGTTTTACGTGGAGCGACTGCCAATCAGACCAACACAACCCAGTAACTGGGCGACACGATACCTCTTGGTTAGACTGGTCAGAGTGTCTGGCTAACCCGTAACGACTGTTAATCTTTCTTCTCAAAGTAATCAGCTACAAAAAACTGGCCCCTTCATTCGCTTAAAATAAGAAAATTAAAATGTGGACGTGTAAAAATGCTAAGTGTATATAAAACTTATTTACAAAATAAATATTATTTATTTCATGGGTGATTAAAGCCGCGCGATTTTAGCCGCGCGTCGAAAATCGACCGTCTAAATGCAATCGTTTAGGTTGAAAGTTGAAAGTAACGGTGAAAATCGACCCGTGTAAACCTCTCTTTATGTCAACCTACAAAGTGCGCCACCCGCCCTAAAGTGTGCTCCGCCCGCCCTTCGCAATATCAGTCTATTGTCTGCCCCGATAAATTAAGCGGAAGTACTTTCTGCCTGTATATAGCGTATTATGAGTTATAAACTTTATGATTTTAATGTAGGTTAGTAATGCTATTGTAAAGCTTTAAGGTGTTATGTCCGCGTTTGTGTTGTTGATTTTCTACGCTTAGAAATTAACAGTACCATAGAGACATCTAAAATGTTTCTTGAGTCTGTAATATCACCGGCAGTCTGTATAATATCACCGGCACGCTTCCTCTTCAAATCAGAGTACAAAAACTCTTATTAAAATCAATTAAATTTTAATAGGATTAATGTATTTAAAATGAACAATAATGTATCTATGATAGTGCCTAGACGACTACTGGCCACCGTAGGCGCGGCTGGCGAGCGATGGGTAGCTCGCCGCCCGGCTAGGACCAGGCCCGCGTCGACGGCGCGTTAGTGTTCCACGCGCGCCTCAAAGAGAAGTCAGCACGAGAAGGGGCCCAACAGGGCCAACGCCTGCCGGGGCTGCGGAATGTTTATAATAGTTACCGTGACCCCGGAACATAAAGGGCAACTGAAGGGACATGAGTGGGTTATAGTCAGTAAAAGTCTGACACGCCCTCCCGCCCCGCCCAGGACGGGAGAAGTTATTTGATAATTTCCCACTAACAAAAAAAACAAAAATGTATCTTTGACTATTTCGAATTTCAATGAGGCCAAGCAGCAATCATTTTCAGGAATCATTGCCTCGAAGACAGCAGAAATACAGCTCTCTTTAGATTGCAAAGATAGAAGTCGTCGCCATATATCATTTAACTAGCTGTCCCCTGTTTCACCCGCGACATGTTAGGTTTTTGGTCACTCCTATGCTCCCGTGGGTCATAGCGTGATCGTATGTAGCCCATGTCTTATTCTGATGTATCCATACTATTCCAATAATAAATGGGAAAGTGTGTCTGTCTGTCTGTATGTTTGTCTTTCTTTCACGGCAAAACGAAGCGACGAATTGACGTGATTTTTTAAGTGGAGATAGTTGAAGGGATGGAGAGTAACATAGGCTACTTTTTGTCTCTTTCTAACGCGAGCGAAGCCGCGGACAAAAGCTAGTAAGCTATATTTCTTTAAAGTTTCATGAAAATCTATTCAGTAGTTCTTGCGTAAAATAGTAACAAACATAAATACATACAAATCTTTACTCTTCATAATATTACTAAAGATATAGATGAAGAAAAGGACAGACGATAAAATATTAGTTTAGTCCTTTTTTTTTTTTTTTTTTGGTGATTGGGAAATCATCCAATGGCTGCTCCCGTCCTGGGTGCGCCGGGAGGGCGTGTCAGACTCTTACTGACTAAAACCCACTCATGTTCCTTCGATTGCCCTTTATGTTCCAGGGTCACGGTAACTATTATACACATTCCGCAACCCCGGCAGGCGTTGGCCCTGTTGGGCCCCTTCCTGTGCTGACTCCTTCTCTTTGAGTTGAGGCGCGCAGGAACACTAACGCGCCGTCGACGCGGTCCTGGTCCTAGCCGGGCGGCGAGCTACCCATCGCTCGCCATCCGCAGAACCGCGCCTACGGTGACCGGTAGTCGTCTTGCGACTCTCGACGTCTTCGCCTGGGTCTTAGTCCGGGGCGAGAGGCTCGTTGTTGCCTCTCGCGCGCCGCCGCTTCTTTCACTAGCATAACTGCTTCGCAGAAGGAGGCGACGGCATCCCATTCCGTCTCGCCCCGAAGCATGGCCTGAACCAGCGCCGGGCGCGAGAGGTCACCGCCGCCGATCGCCTCTACGAGGACACGTCGATGGTGCGCCCATGCGCGGCATACCTCCACCGTGTGGTCGACCGTGTCCTCCAGGCGACCGTTGCTGCAGTGGTGTTAGTCCTTAGACAGCGCCTGAAGTAAATCGCATTTTAGTGGCCATGATTTTAATAGATAGCGTCTAACCTTTCAACGACCAAGCGATAGCTGGCTGTCGAGCTGCTATATTGTCTTTCTATTGTGTATCAAATCACGTGTGTTAGAAAGTTTATTTGTCTATAGAGTATCTTAATTTGACAGGAATAAACTAATATTTATCTTCTGTCCTTTTCTTAATCAAATGTAAAGAGAAAGATGCACTAAAATTAAATTTAGTTTAGTTTTTAAACAAGG
This sequence comes from Athetis lepigone, assembly GCA_033675125.1. NCBI lineage: Eukaryota > Metazoa > Arthropoda > Insecta > Lepidoptera > Noctuidae > Athetis > Athetis lepigone. Next base: position 3,721,823 of record CM066236.1, on the reverse strand, counting down.
GAATTAGCATCGTTGTTTCTAAACTGAACTTTTTCAAGTAGGTTTTATTTTGACACTCAGCCAGAGTCTCTACAGTGGTGCGGATTCAAAGTCAAAGTCAAAACGTTTATTTCCATTAGACCATGGAGGCACTTTGGAACGTTAATTACATTTAAAAATATATTTTGATTCTAGTCGCCCATCCCAAAAGGTAGTTTTATATGGAGAAGAACGGGCAAGAAACTCCATATTTTTTCTCTTGTTCCTCTCCATTTTGATTCTCTTGTTCATAACTTAAATAAATTTAAGTTAAATGCATCTTTCTCTTTCCCTTTCTTAAAGAAAGGGACAGAAGATACATTTTACTTTAATCCTGTCAAATTAGACAGCGCTTGTAAATATAGCGTCTAAATTATCTATGGAGTGTCTAAATTTGGTAGGACTTAATTAATATTTTAACTCCTGTCCCTATCTTAATTAAATGAAAAGAAAAAGATCCACTTAACTTAAATTTACGTTAGTTTGTAAATAAGAGAATCGGTACCATTACCAACTTTCCCTAACGAACTCTTTCATAAACAGGTCTACAGTAAGCAAACTGTAGTTAAATGCTATGTTTAATATTACGCGAACTATTGACGAGTTACAAACAACGGTTATCACAAAGCACAAACTTAATTGTTCTGTTCACGCCTCTCGCTTGAACAGTTTCTAACTAAAATTGATTTCCATGGCAAGTTTTGGTAATGGCGATATTGGGGGTTTATGCAACATTATATCGTCTTTACCCTCCGAAACTAAGACCTTAACATACTTGATAAAAACTTAAGATACCAGTGTTTTGCATAGAGCGACTGCGTATCAGACTGCCACAACCCGAGATGCTGGGAAAAACAAAAAAAAAACCTGGGGCAACTCACACTCGGTCATCTGATCTAAAAAAAACAGAGCTTTTACTATCATTTATAACTACACCCAGACACAGAACAAACAATCATGCTCATCACACAAAGTTTGTTCTGGGTGGGAATCGAACCCAAGATCATCATTTCACCTTGATTCGATCCACTGTCAACTGCCTTTCGCAGGTCATCGCACCATTGCATTGTTCAATAAATTCTCTCAAACAAAACAGTTCTTACATAAACTGAAGTAGTTAAAACTCTGACTGCCAAAGCCAATGCCAAATTTAAATTAAACTAGTACTTAAATCAGTGGTTAAAATATGAATAGCGTTGGCACTGCCATATAGTTCGGCAATTTGGCGAGGCAGTAGTTAAAAAATAAATGAATAGTATATAAAAATGTCTGGATGCAAATGAAATAGTCCTGCGGTGACATATATCGGTATTATGTCATGTTCGTGTCATAAAATTCTCATATTTTGTATGGAAATGAAAAAGTTTCGGAGTTTTGCTGACTTTTGTGGAAGACTGGCGTATATAAATATAGCGTATATAGTTGCTGTTTGAGTTTTAAAGCTATGAGGTTCGGCGCTATTAATATTAATTATGTACGATATGGTCGTTTTGGAACAAAAAAGGTTCAATGTGACTTTTTAATACATAATTTAAAGTTACTTTGTAAGTTTATCCTACACACCACTGATATTTACGCCTGCAGCCAATGAGTCGCAAGGGACTAAAAATGTACAATGTGCTATAAAAATTGACTAGGCACCAAACATTTTCCTAAATAGTACCTACAGATGACGCTGACGGTTAGTGTAGCCATCTTTTTCTGGTGAGAATATGTTAATAATAAACTATTTAAATATAAATTAGGTGTTACCACCTCTCGACGAATAAAGCACTATTATTATTAATAACAAAGTTTATTGTAGTTAATTTTTACCAAAAATTATGTAATTTTATTTATATTTTGCTCAGAGCTGTTGTCAAAATTGGTCTAAAAATAAATAAATATACAATTTTCTACTCCTCATTTGCGAGCAATTTACGTTATTTTGCTTAACTAGAGATTCGAAATAATTTTAGTGGTTTTTTTTTAAGTTCAGCATACTTAGTTCTATTTCTGAGAATTTAATTTTTTCTTTTCTCCATCATACAGTTGGCTTTATATAAGTAAACTAGCTTTTGCCCGCGACTTCGTCTGCGTGGATTAATAGTTCCCGTTCCCGGGGGTTTTCCGGGATGAAAACTATCCTATGTCCTTTCTCGGGTCCCGGACTATATCTGTACCAAATTTCATTCAAATTGGTTCAGTAGTTTACGCGTAAAGAAGAGACAGACAGACAGACAGATAGACAGAAAGACAGACAGACAGAGTTACTTTCGCAATTTATAATATTAGTATAGTATGGATGGATTAACATCGCTTACAAAATTACTCGGGTAATCAGATTTAAAATACAATTAGTGATCTGTATTTTCTGTTAAAACTATTAATAAACCTTTAATAAATAAATATTCATTTAAAACTTGTAACGGGTTCACCGAATAAACCCCTTTTAATTTGATTTGTTCCAGACGTGTGATAATTGTTGAATAAGTGTACAAAACCTATTCAAGATTTACAAAAGATAAAGTGATACTTCATTACCTACATTATATTAGTAATTACAGTAACCAGACTAAAAAAGATAGGCATTAGTAAAAATATTACCGAGTCAACAATGACCTTGGTTTACCAAATCTTTATCTTTCGTAAAAGATAACACCACGGTCTAATTACACTTGAAGATAATATTCAATTAAATGTAAAAGATTATTAAATAAGTTTAACAAATAGCTGAAACTATAGAAAAAAACATGACACGATAGAGAATTAGCCCTAATGCGCCTAAACCGTTTATTTTATTTTTATGGCATACAAAGAAGTGTTGTTTTGGAATTTGAAAATTTTGGTAGAATGTTAAAGCATTATTTAAACCTTTAAACACACGTGATTCGAGTGACATTAGCAGCCCGACAGCCGGCTGTCGCGTGGTCGTCGAAAAGTTAATATAATATTGTAAGTATTGTAACCACTTTATTATAAACTAGCTGTCCCCCGCGGTTTCACCCGCGTTTTCTTAGGTTTTTGATTACTGCTCCGTTTTTTTAGCTGATGTGTTAATCTGATGTATAAGCCATATTACTGTACAGGTTTTTCAAAATCCGTTCAGTAGTTTTTGCGTAAAAGCGTCAAAAACACACATACCTACATCCATACTCACGTACACTTTTATAATATTAGTAAGATAGTTAGATTACTATATTTTGAGCAAACAAATAAATGAATATTCTATTCAGGCTAGTAGCAAAGTGAGATGAATAAGTAAAAATTAATTATTAACACTGTATTTTAAAATGAATTAGCTAATGAAAGTTTCATTGAAATAGAATTGAATTGCCGGCGCAATGCTGCCTGAATAGTGCTATCGAAATAATTATCTTTTCTTTTATAATAAATCAAGATCTTTTGTCTTTCGTTATAATTGACTGTCTGTCTGTTCCACTGCAGTGTTCTGCCACCTTAGACAAGTGGCATTGTAGAATAGAAAACGAAAACAAATAGATTGTGAAATGTATGGAATTGACATAAGCTTTTGCTAAACAATTTGACATCTCCATACATTTGACAATCTATTGGTTTTCGCTATCTATTTTACAATGCCACTTGTCTAGGGGGGCAGTTAAAGCGGGAAGCTTGAACTGCCTAGACAAACCATGCCTGCCTAGACAAAGCAAGCCTACCATAGTACCTAACTAAATGTATGAGTAAATTTTCTAATAACCAAGTTAACGACTCCAAATAAGTTACATAAAACTTATATTATAGAACATTACCATACGATATACATATGTATATTATATGGTAATGTTGATCAAAAACACGATGTTTGACATAACGACACCAGAGTGCGGTATTTATTATGATAATGATATAAGGACCGCTACACACGAGTACAGTTGCTGCATTTTTTAAAGAGATGAAAATCCCAAGACATTTTTTAAGATAACTCTTCGCATTTAATAACTAACTAGGTATAATACTCCCTTTACTGGAAAATAACAGTTTTTGTTGAAATTATCGCATTTTAGTGACAAGTCTAATTGACTTTGTATTTCTATGAAAACAAGTGAACTTATAAGTATAAGGCTAACAATAAAAAATATTGAGTAATAACGTTATTTTTATAATATTTACAAGCAATAGAAGAAAAAAACTAAACCTAAGAAATATATTGTTAATCGTATACCGTTTACAATGTAAATTAAACAAAAAACTAACATTTTATAAAGGGCATCTTTGTTAAATCAAACACACATTTTAATATAACTTAAGTATAAGAACCGGCCACGCCTTCATTAAACACGCTGATCATACCACTATCATCGTGTGTCGATAACATTAGTGATAATAGTATCAAAGCAACGAACGTGGCCGGTTGTACTGGTTCAGTTGAGTTGCGCGCGCGCCGGCTAAACAACGTGCGGCTAAATAAAGACAGAATCCAAGATGGCGGCGCGTGGCACACAGTGTTTTCTAACAGTGACGAGGAAATACAGCTCAGCTGCCGACAAAAATGTGGCTTTCTTGGGCCTCGGGAATATGGGTGGCTTCATGGCTGCCAACCTCGCCAAACAGGTAAATTTTAAAAAGTGATCGATTCGAATTTTGATTCTAGAACGGGTTTGAATAATAATCAGGTTCTTTGTAATTGAATTTGGAATTATTGAATTTGTTGTACGGTTGTTGTGAAATGTCAATGTCAAGGTTTGCATTAAAACTTTTCAGTAATTCTGTAATTTTTTTAAAAAGATATAATACACTATTTGGTTGTAATGGGACCGTAAATAATAAACGTCATGGTTTATTCATACGGATTCTGGTTCGCGCGTGAATTTGAATCGATTAACTTTTAAAGTTCTGATGACTTTTTGATTGTATTTAAATGAATATAGATAAGTAGGGACTGTTATCTCGTAGTATTTTTAGATATTTTCGTACTGGATATAGAAACTATTTTATGTAAGTAATAAATACGATCAAATGCGTAAAGTTTCTTTAATAAACCTAAAATCGCAAAAAAATAATGTTTGCCTAATGTGCTCCCTTAATAAAAATTGTGTGTTATCATGAGCACAATCACGTGTTTAAGTAAATAATACATAAGTATGACCAAAATCGTACACCGAATCGCGAATGAAGCTGAATAAGTATATGTAACCCCAAACGTTTACAATGTTTATTTAAACGGCTGAGAGGAATCGGCTGCTTATTAATTACTAGCTTTTGCCCGCGACATCGTCCGCGTTTTTAATAGTTCCCGTTCCCGAGGGATTTCCGGTATAAAAACTATTCTATGTCCTTTCTGGGGTCCCAAACTATGTCTGTGCCAAATTTCATTCAAATCGGTTCAGTGGATTAGGCGTGAAGAAGAGACAGACAGACAGAGTTACTTTCGCATTTATAATACTAGCTTTTGCCCGCGACTTCGTCCGCGTGGAATAATAGTTCCCGTTCCCGGGGGATTTCCGGGATAAAAACTATCCTATGTCCTTTCTCGGGTCCCAGACTATATCTGTACCAAATTTCATTCATATCGGTTCAGTGGTTTAGGCGTGAAGAAGAGACAGACAGACAGACAGACAGACAGACAGAAAGACAGACAGACAGAGTTACTTTCGCATTTATAATATTAGTAAAGAAGTAAGGATTAGTACGGATTACACTTGATATTGAAACAGACATTTAAAACCCTTCGAAAAAAGACAAATTTAACTAAATTGGAACCGCAGGGGCATCAAATACATTAAATTTCCATACAGTCATACATCATACTTGTTATTATCTATTTGTTGACAGTACCTATCGTTCTGTTAATGGCGATTACATAATAAGATAAATATGGGTTCACTGTTATCAGCTTGGCTTACTGTTGCAAATAACATTGTGGATGTCGGTTATTAAATTATCCTGATGCATTAAAGACCTTACTGACTTCGATAAGGCGCCCGCCTCTTATGGATTCGAATTCGGGGAGTACCAATGTGACTTTTTCAATCCATCCCCTTAGACCAGTGGCATTGTAGAATAGTTTTTTTTTGGGGAGTGGGAAATCATCAAATGACTGCTTCCGTCCTGGGTGCGGCGGGAGGGCGTGTCAGACTCTTACTGACTAAAACCCACTCATATGCCTTCTGTTGCCCTTTATGTTCCGGGGTCACGGTAACTATTATAAACATTCCGCAACTATAAACAGTCCGCAACGCATTGTAGAATAGATGTTAGAATAGAATAGAAATGTATGGAGTTGACATAAGCTTTTGCTAAGTTATTTGACATCTCTATACATTTAACAATCTATTCTAGGACGCTAGACAAGTGGCATTGTAGAATATATTGTAGATTAGAATAGATTGTCAAATGTATGGAGTTGACGTAAGCTGTCGCTAAATAATTCGACATCTCCATACATTTGACAATCTAATCTATTTCGCTATCTATTCTATAATGCTACTGGTCTAGGGGGGCTAATCTACTATTTATTTCACAATGTCACTTGTCTCTGATCGTATTAAGTACTTTCAAAATTTTATCTTGAACATCACTGATATCCCGTGCCTCGAAAAGCACGTAAAGCCGTTGATGCCGGTTGCCATTCGTAGAACTTTGACAGTCGTTACGGGTAGTCAGAAAGTCTAACCAGCCTAACTAAGGGATATCGTGACGCCCAGTTACTGGGTTGTGGAGGTCTGATAGGCAGTCGCTTCACGTAAAACAGTGGTACTCAGCTGAACCCAGTTAGGCTGGAAGCTGACTCCAATATAGTTGGGTAAAGGCTAGGGAGATGATGACGATTCGAAGACCTTTGAAGCTTGACCTTTTTTTTCCAAGTTCTTTGAAGTTCAAGCCTACTCCATACCAAGTATAATGAAAACCGGCTTAGTCGTTAAGCCATGCAAGGGTAACAGATAAACAAATATACAACTTTACTTTAGCATTTATAATGATACTATTTTTCTTTAATCTGTGATTTGATTTGATGGATGAATCCGAGAAGTTTAAATTCTTATACGTAGAGATTTTGCTGTGGAGTCTTATCAGATGTATACAGACAGACATACAGCTTCTGTAGCGTTGGTAATCGTTGACACATAATAAAACCGAAGTTAAAGAAGAAAATGCATCAGAAACACGCCCCCCAAACAATGAACACACCCAAGAAATCGTCTCCACAAATATCTTACTATCATGTGACGTCACAATCGTTGTATTAATAAATACTTGACATTGAGCTGGACTCCCGTTCAAACAACAAACACATTCAACAGAAGGCGACTGACCGAGTGCCCGTACACCTGTCTCACTCACACGTAGGACTCTGATCGTGAGTGAAAGAGGGAGCGAAGATGTTTTTGGGATAAACTCTTTGGCGATAGTTGATTAGCTGGAATTTGTTGCCTTTATAAATTAATTTGGTACAAATTGGAATATTTGTTGTGTGTGCTCGATGAATTTGATCATGAAAGTACTCATTGGACATATTTGTAGTTTTTGAATTGTCTGATTTAAAAACGCATTGCGTTGATGTTTTTTTAATTGTCTTCATTTCTAGTTGTTCCACGCGGTTTCATTCGCGTAATAATAGGTGTTATGTTAACTGATCCGCTCTTGTAAATTATAGCGGGGTATGCCTGCAGAAATATAAAAAACAGGATATGACTATACAAATATTTTTCAAAGCGCTAACAGGAATATACAATCTATATCCGATATACCTTTTACGATTTACGAGATGCAGTAGTGACAGACGTATTTTTGAAAACAACTACAAAGTCTTCATTTGCAATAAAAACCATAATATCTAGCGACCAAAGCCACGAGCAAAAACCTAGTATGCAAATAACGCTATAAATATTCATCAATATACCAAAAAATCTTAACAGACCGACAAAGTGACTCAATAAGTGCCTAAAAAGTAGAACTAAACCGCCATCGGTTGATGGTACATTAGCTGTAATTTAAAATTAAAATCCTTTGAGTTGATTCAAAGATTATGCAAAGTTATGCAGATGGTTGCTTTTAACTTTAACGGTTTTAAGGTTCGACGGGATCTGCACTGGAGTTCGATTTAAGGGCACGCCTTGTAATTTTGAAAAGGAATTTAAAAGGCAAGTTGATTTACATTGATACAGTAGCTGGCGCCAGCGTCACTGGATTCCAGCACTGGATCTGCACTGTATCAATGTAAACATGTTCCAAGCCGCTGGACACTGGACGTTTACATTGACATAGTGCTAGTCCAGCACCTGTATCCAGTAATGCTGGTGCCAGCTACTGTATCAATGTCAATCACCCTTAGGTCCTGTCCTGGATGTCAACGTGTTTTATATGAGAGACAGGTTGTTATGGAAGAAAAGGCAGCAGGTTTAACAATAGCTTATGGATTGTAGTAGCATTGATACCCAAATAATTCTAATATATTCTAATAATTCTAAAGATCAGGTAATGTTAACCAAAATATTGCATTGTCATCAGAACTGAACCAACGTGCAAAATTTCAGCTCAATCTAAAACCAAGAAGTGGTGGAAAAATGGTTTACAGATTTCGAAGCAGACAACTTAAATTCATTTCATTGGCTGTATATGTGTGTAACATAACCATAACCAATGAAAGCTTTGAAAAAAACTCAACGCAAATAAAAATATCTAAAACTGGAAAAAAATGGCCGGTCAATACCATGCCAATACACAACAAAAAATAGTACCTACAAAGTTCCTTTTCCCGTCCAAATTGACCGAATAGAATTCCAAGTAAAAGGCATATTTTGCGTAAATCATGCTTGAAAAAGTATTTTATCAATAACTTTCAACATGTCCGCTTTCTCGGTGATTTGGGTTTGACTCAAACCTTGATATAATAATGTGCCAATTTCCCAATAGGCCGAATCGTAACGTGGAAGTTAGCATTATGCCTACTGGCTTTGTGCGGATAATGTATAAGTTGAACAAGTTTATTTTTATAAGGACTTGCCTCGACAGACAGAAATCCCGGCGAAAAAAGGATCTGAAGTTTTTTTCGGAATATTCCCGTTTGAACATATATTTTTTGAGCACTAATATTCACCAATTAAAATATGGTTGCTCAATGCCATACTCCTCTTTCGATCAGAAAATCATTTATATGACTTTTCCTTTTTTTTCTATCCTTCAACTTTGAGCTGGTCTTTAAAGAATATGGAGTAACAAAAACGGTTAACAACAGTTATACTGGTTATTTACATAATAGTTAGAAGGCTTAAAGGGAGCTCGTGCAGAAATGGTTACCATTTCTGCCGCATAGCAACGATATTGTGTTCCAGTTTGTAGGGTATGAGTCCGGTGTAATTACAGGCAAGATAAATATCATTTGTCTTTTGAATGGTACCGCTTCTGTAATTTTTCTGGTATTGTGGCAGATGACTTCTTAGCATCAAGTGGGCTGCTTGTCTATCCTACATACAAAAAGGTCTTTCCAAATTAAGACGAGAACTTAAAATAGTTTTAAGTTCTCGTCTTAGCATAGAAAGTTTAAACCTTCGAACACACGTGATTTGAACCACAATTGAAAGACAAAAGCAGCGTGACAGCCGGCTGACGTTTAATCGTTGAAAGGTTAAAGGAAGTTCTGGGAAGAATTATTTATTTCCATCGAAAGTAAAATATTGAAAAAAACGACCAAACTTATGAGTAAACACGCAAAATTTCTCCTGTCACACGACCACTATTATTAGCAAAAAATTGCACGAAATAACTCAAAATGAATCTCCCAGAATACCGCATACAAATATTCAAAACGTAATGCACTAGCGCTGAGAAAATAAAACGATTAGTGTGCTTTTGCTTTGGCGTTCACCATTTTCTGCTTGCAGCGGAATTCGCTTCATTTGTCAAAGAGACCGGGATTTCGGCTGAAATCATAAACACACTTCACTAGGATATACGAGTAAACCGTAGGTAGGATTTGCAGACATATTTGGTTTATTGATATTGTTTCAAAGGACGTGTGTGTGTCCTCTGACTGTAAATTTATTTAGCTTGTTTTTCGACCTGTGTATGACCTGACCTGTGACCTGTAATTTGATTAAAATATTCCAAAGTTTTTTAATGTAATTGATATATCATTTAAAATATACCTAACCACAATTACCAAAATCGAATTACTTAAAATAAATAGTCTCAAATAGCACCCAAATTCCAATCACTGTCACCCATACTGGTCAAACACAGCAATGCTGTTCCGCGGCAGAAATATGCAACATATTATTATATACTAGTATTTATCTGAAAACGGTCTTTTATAAATACCTCGCCTACAAAATGGTATAACCTTTTTATCGTTTCCACTTAATCCCAAGGTTTCAATATTGGCATCTTTAGTAAACTTGTACCTCTCTTTCCAGGGTTTCGCAGTCCGTGGCTACGATCCATCCAAGGAGGCTTTAACAGCAGCAGCTAAGAACGGCATCAAAGAGGCCTCGTCCATCGCCGCGGCGGTAGATGGTGCTGACGTCGTGGTCTCCATTCTGCCTAGCAACAAGGTCGTGCTGGACGCGTACCTTGGCAAAGATGGAGTGGTTAAGCATGTGAGTATGAACTGTTTAGTTAGTGAAGTAGATCAGTATCAGTAGGCAGTAAAATAAGCGTGGTGAATGCGCGAGCGAATTCTGTAGCTCCGCCGACCGGCTGACGAGGTTTCAGCTGGAAGAGTCTATGTGTCCATAAGGATTTCTCCACGATAAAAAAGAGCCGCCTGATGTGCTTAATATTCTATTTTAACCTCTAATTAAAGTAGAAATTAATTCGCTTATAAATTAACTAGCTTCTGCCCGCGGCTTCGCTCGCGTTAGAAAGAGACAAATAGTAGCCTATGTTACTCTCCATCCCTTCAACTATCTCCACTTAAAAAATCACGTCAATCCGTCGCTTCGTTTTGCCGTGAAAGAAAGACGAACAGACAGACAGACACACTTTCCCATTTATAATATTAGTATGGATTTTAATGTCATTTCAATAGCTCCATTGTTTCAATGAGGGTTTTCTCTTACAAAAAATTGGTTTTTTTCGATATGACATTGTCAGATATGTCAAAATTCACCAATCTCGCTGGAGTTGGACCTCACGCCTACGTATTGCCATTTAGCAGTTTTTTTGCAAAGGAAAACCCTCATTAATATCTCATTATATCTCACTGAACCCTCACTCACCCTCATTTATATCTGACAGAATTTTATTGATTGTTAGGAACTTTAATTCAATTCCAAGGTTAAAAACAAATAAACCTACTGCAAGATCAAACAACGGCCAGTGATAATCATGTCAAAATAACCGGACTGATTCTGACGAGATTTTCACTGGCTGCTTCGAAGTTTATTCCTACCAGACTATGGGACTAAAATACCAAGAGATTAATACCGCATAGAATACACATTATGCAGACTCTTCAATTTCATTTATTATATAGATTCATCTCGGGTATTAGATCAAAGACTTATTAAAATTCCTTAATAACCTTCCCCGCGATACTTGGGGGATAATTCTGAAATTGATTAGATTACCATTTAATTATAATAATCTAGATGTATTATGTAAATGCCGTGATTGCGGAGTGATTCGTGCCTGTCTCTCTTGTGTGAGGTGGTTACAATAAAATTCACATAAACTTTTTGTTTCTATTTGATCATTACTGGCGCTGTAGGGAATCTAGATCTGTAAAAAAATTGTAGCGTAACTAGATGTCAAAATTAAGGGATTTAGAAAGAATATGAAAATCTAGGATGTCTCTCCGAAACATTTTCGACAGCCATTAACGTTCACCGGTTGATAGGCTCAGGTCTCTTATTAGTAAGTACAGAACTAAATTGTTAGACAGTGGAGAAAAATAATAAATAATGTAATTATAATAAGTTAAAGTAAAGTAAATGATATAATTATAATGATAAAATAATAATATAGATATTTATAAATATTAAATAGTATGATTAAATAGTATGTAAGTAATTATATATTAAAATTGTGTTGCTGCGCCCTAACAGGGTATCATGTATGTACTTTTACCTTTTATAACATCCTATGTATCTACTCATGATCGCAATAAATATTTGAAGTTTGAAGTTTGTAAAAGTAGGCTTTTTGGCTTAATAAAACTAAGAAAAAGCCTTAAGACTGATATTGCCTTTCCGTCTTGAGCAAGAGTAAATAAATAAATAAATAAGAGTGACTTCTGGAAAAACATGAGGCCTTAGCCAGTGGCTATAAATACGACAAAATTATTACACCTTATAGAATTACAGGGTAAAATTTCACAAAGTTTCTCGCGAAACCGTGCAAAAAGTTAGAAAACGAGAAACGAGGAAATATAATATTTCCAACTGAAGTTTATGCCACGAGTCTAACTTACCTGTGGTCAGGTAACTTGATACTGACGGAAATAGAGTTGTTGTGCCACCAACTTACACCATCCTGACCACAAAACAACTTTCCTAAGTTATTAAACTTTCGACAACAGTGCTTAGTTGAGAATATCAAACAAGAAAGTTGAAAGTTTACAGAAAACAACTTTGTGATTCGTAAAGTGTCAAGTTTGGAAACTATTCCGTTCTTATGGTTGAAGTTTGGGGTGATAATAAAATGCTCATAACTGAATGTGAGAAAGTTCGGTGTGGAAACCTTTATATGGAATTCCTAGGATTCGTTTCTTGGAAATGATTATTGCTGAATGTTTGGTATTGAAGAAAATGGATGAAAAAATGGGAGGTGAAATTTTTAAGATGTGTGAAGTGTAGGTAAAACTTGGTATTAGTATTGAGATTTGATAAAGAAAAACTACAAAAAAGGTCTTTGGAAGTTCTTTTCTTGTGTGGCGATACTTGTTTAGGTTCAGTCCTGCTAAATTTAATACCTTTTTGAAAATTCAACAATCGTAAAATAGGGAATGAAAGGTGGAAATAAAAATAGGCGGTCAAAGAAAACAGCTAATATACACCGTGACTGGTGAGACGAGGAATCCATCCATACTTAATATTATAAATGGGAAAGTGTGTCTGTCTGTCTGTCTGTTTGTCTTTCTTTCTCGGCAAAACGGAGCAACGGATTGACGAGATTTTTTAAGTGGAGATAGTTGAAGGGATGGAGAGTAACATAGGCTACTTTTTATCTCTTTCTAACGCGAGCGAAGCCGCGGGCAGAAGCTAGTATATTATACAAGGATATGAAGATTTATGCAAAAAAAAACTATCGCAACAAGTTACAAAGATTACAAACATTACAATAGTTACAACATTTTAAGGCTCTCAGTCTTGCAAAAGGCACCCTTGCGCTAGTGGTCGCATCGGGTCACTCACACATGATGAGAAAGTAATATATGATCCGTTCTTCTTTTGATGGGTACGTTGCGCGCGTAACAACATTTTTTTTTATTTTGTGAGACTACTCAAAAACTCAGTTATTGATATTTATACACATTTGTAATGAGAATCAAATGCTGAACAGCCTCCTTCACTGTGTCCCTCGTCTCACCAATCACGGCGTATAAAGAAAACAATATACTTAATATTCATATTTTTTTTTTCTCTAGGCCCGCAAAGGAGCCCTCCTCATCGACTCGAGCACCGTTGACCCCAACGTGCCTAAAGAGATCTTCCCCATCGCTCTTGAGAGTGGAAAGGGCTTCACTGATGCCCCTGTATCTGGAGGTAATAAAATATATAGTGATGTAACTATAGTACCGAATATTTCAAGATACACAATAAAAATCGTACGTACCGAATCACATTTTTCAATCAATTCATCTGAATTTGTTACTTGACACCGTCACTGCGTAGTATAACACAAAGTCGCTTTCTCGGTCCCTATGTATCTTAAAAACTACGCAACAGATTTTGATGCGGTTTTTTTTAATAGATAGAGTGATTTAAGAGGAAATATTTTAAGTATAATCCATGCATATTATAGTAGAGAAAAGCCGGGATTTTTTAAGATTTGTAACACCCGTGTGAAGCTGGGTCGGGTCGCTAGTATAAAATATTTTTTGTTGAAAAAATGGTTTTTTGTATAGGTAAGTCATAAGTTATTTATATAATATTATAAATTCGAATTTACAACATAGTAATAGATAAATAATGCGTAGATAATTATATCAGGGAATGACGTAACGAGATTTTTATTGTAGTCCTGAAAATCTAAAAAAGTCTGAGCACCTAGTTAGTATTTAATTATTTAAATTAACGAATGCCGTTCCAGGTTGACATCGCCGTACAAAATATACGTAGAAATCGCGTTTTGACGCTTGTCGTAATTTTCTCTTATTACTTTTTGAAGGCGGTTCTTTAAAAAAAAGCTTTGAATTTTTCTTGAGAAAGTTCTAAAACCTTCTCATAAATGTAGAAAATACATCTCTGAAAGCCGCATATATGTACAACGCGATATACTCACGAACAAATAGACATACTTACAGGTCAATCTGAGAAAACCTCCTTTTTTATCAGTCGGTTAATTATTAATAAATATGGCAAGTTTTTTAATCTTATTTTGATACATACCCTTAACTAAAACAAAATAACATCAATATAAATTCCTCTACTGTCAAAACAATTCAGTAATAACCATAATTTTTTATCACCAACAAAATTCACCTTCATGTGATATTTACGCAAAATAACATATTTACCACCTGCTGTTTTTTAAAATAAAGATAAGAACATACGTGTAACAACAATACCTACATATTTATCATGAATTTGATAACGATGAATTCTACTTTATGAGATTGTCAAACGTGATTTTAAATCTTATTCTTGCATCACTTTGTGATAAGGTTATCACAGTTAACCTTGATTCAATGAAGTAGTTAATTTATTAATTGCTTGTTAGTTGACGTATTTTAATGGAATTGTCTAGGTTGCCTGTAAATTGTGTTAGTGCCGTAATAACCTAATCTAGGTCGACTATATTTTAGCATTTGACAAATTTGCTGACTCTTTGGGGTGTTTCGAATTATGTCATGAAAAAATGTACATCAACTTTCAGCAATTTTTAAAAGAAATATTGATAACAGCAACCTTTTTTTAGAAGCATGCACTTTCAATCGTGTCAGTCCTCAATTGTGTAGAGTAAAATATTACTAAAGATACATAATTACATTTTTTGTTGCTTTATGGTACCCAAGATACAGGCTTGCCTAGTTTGGGGCCAGTGTTAAAAACTGTATGTTACTTTACTGTCATAAAATTTAATTATTTATTTATTTAATTGTTTTCATCAATTTGGAACAACTAGCGTCACCTTCAGGCAAACCCACCGGCTGTGACAATTCATACATGCCAGTAAATGATCTGAAATAAATGCTACGAATTTTGAATTTTACAAAATCTTCCCGAGACTTTATCGTCTAGTCAAAAATGTGGACTAAATCACAATAGTTTCAAGGAATACCTCTCCTAAAATCAATGTTTGTTTTAGTCGAAGTTATGGTAAACACACTGTTCCTATACCGATATCTGCAATCATCGAAGGATATTGAAATCATTTATTTATATTTTTATAATTTTTTTTTAACTAAGAGCTAAGAGTCGGCATTTCTACAGTGCAACCAACGAAACATCGTCTGTTTTCAAGTCCAAACATTAAAAATATCAGCAAAAAGTCCGGTCATAAGACACCTATTTTACAACAATGTGACGCTTATTATAATCACAGCTAGTAACAGTTAATGGCCTGATAAAATCAGAAAAGGTGGGCCAATGAAACATGTCATTAGATAATAAAACCATTATCACACCAACGCAAATAATTTTAGTGATATCTCTAGTGTTACGTAATGAATGTCATTATATTACGACTTTGTCGTTTTTACAGAATGTAGGTAAAGAAGTTTTTTGCTTGTTAGGTCAGCTGATTGAGATAACTGATTTTTTTTTGACAAATTCGACACGAATCTTAAGATACAGCCACACAAAAGTTATAATAATACTGAAAATTTAGTTTTGCTAAAAACTAACTACTCCATCCAGCAATTTCATCTGTGTCTTATTACTTCCCAGTTTCTTGGGTTGTAGCGTGATCCTCTATAGCCTACAGTATTCCTCATAAATCTGGCTATCGTATACAGAAATCTTTTTTGAAATCAGACAGGCGTTTTTAAAAGCAAAAACTAAATCTTTTAGCCCCTACTGTTTGCGGAATGTTTATAGTGGTTACCGTGACCCTGGAACATAAAGGGCAATCGAAGGAACATGAGTGGGTTTTAGTCAGTAAGAGCCTGACACGCCCTCCCGTCGCACCCAGGACGGGAGCAGTCATTGGATGATTTCCCACTCACCAAAAAAAAAAAAAAGCCCCTACTGTATTTGTGGGTACTTATTATATGTATTAGTAGAGAAATCAAACATGAAACCTCTGTGAAATGACAAACATACTGACATACAAAATCAACCATACCCATAACACAAATCTGTAGATCGAATTTACTCCGAGCGAGAACCAAACACGCACCACGCCGCGTAGCAGCCAACTGTTCAGCTGTTGCGCCAAATAAACTCAAGTGAAAACTTTATTCTTTCAGGTGTCATGGGGGCCCAGAACGCCACCCTAGCTTTCATGGCAGGCGGACGCAAAGAGGACTTCGAGCGGTCCCTACCGTTCCTAAAAGCCATGGGCGCCAAGCAGTTCCACTGTGGCGAGGTAGGCGCCGGACAGGTCGCCAAGCTCACCAACAACATGCTGATGGGCATCACTGGCATGGCCACCGCTGAGTGCATGCATATGGGTATTAAGTGAGTATTGGATGCTAATAAAGTCATGGAATTTTCAAAGAAAACGATGCTGCCATATTATTATAACAGCCGAAATATTATATCATAATACAAAAGCCGATCGTCATATTATACCAGTACTAGTATGTAGACCCCCGTAAAGACCGATCCAGCCTGTGCTTTTGCTGCCCATCAACGACGCCCTTAGCCGAGGTCCGAACCCCACAGTGAGTGCCCTTAGCGTAGTCGTTTTGTAAAGTTTTCGCCCTGGCTGGAGGCATAGAGTCACTTTTGGCACCCATAGGATAGTTCGGTTAAGCTGTAAAGAGCCTTAGCGAGCTGATCTGCGAGATGCCAAAAAAATTTAGTTCCTCTAACAAGTCACAATACAACTTAAAAAATCTTCTCAACTATCAACCTGCTTCCTTTTTCCAGAATGGGTCTTGACCCCAAAGTGCTGCTGGATGTGCTGAACAACTCATCAGCTCGCTCGTGGTCTACCGAGGTGTACTGCCCAGTTCCTGGCCTGGTCCCCACTGCACCTTCTAGCAGGAATTATGATGGTGGCTTCAAGAATGAACTTATGGTTAAGGTAAGACAATTTTGTACGATAACAATTTGCTTAATCAACAGGTCACCCATTCTGATTTAAAATCAGTGGTTTAACATTAATCTCTGGCTTAAAACACACACACTTTTTAGCCGTGTGCTGTGAAGTGTGAACGGTTTATACTATATTGTCATCAATTGCCTAAAGAATTTTATAAATGGCTCTACTGCTGTACATTTGTATAGGGTTTGCGACGGCAATGTCTTTGCCGCTTTGAGTTGGACGGCACAGCATATGCTGTCATTAGTACTGGTTATTGAAAGGGTCTGTAAAAATGATGCAGAGAAAACTTTAATATAAATAAGATCAAAAGAACTTTAGTAACCTTGATATTTTAAGTTGTTTGTTGGTAGTGTTGCCAATATTAAAATCGACGTCTGGGCAGGTTGCATTGATGGATAGAATATAAAATATGCAAGTAATGATATGTCAGTTGATATCAATATCAATCATTTAAGTATCAGCTGTCACTTGTGGATGGATCTTAATCGTGTTAAATTTTGAGAGAAACAGATGTTAGGAAATAGAATAACAACAGTTGAATTGAAACCCTAATCCTCTACGCAAATAAGATAAGAAAGCAACTTGTTTTTCCATGTCTCATAAGTAAATAAGGAAATGTGACGTCATTGGCAACGTATTATTTGTTATTTTAATGCTTGGAAATGCAGTTTAATGGAAAAATCCTTAAGGAGATAATTTTATTTATATTAAAAAAAAATGTATTAAGATTTGAGATGGGCCTGAAATACCTGGGCACTTTCGGCAAATCCTTATTTCCATACTTAATATTAAAAAATGTGAAAGTAACTCTGTCTGTCTCGCTTTCAGGCCAAAACTATTAGACCGATTTAAATGAAATTTTTTACAAAGGCAGTCCATAGCCTAAGAAAGGACATAGAATAGTTTGAATCCCAAATATTTCAAAGAAAGTACGCGGGTACAACCGCGGGGGTTAACTATAGTCTGTTTTTTTAACAAACGAGTACCCAAAATTTTGTCTGCGTTTCTATTCGTCCACATAATCAGCATAAGTATTATTATTGGTGTTAAAAGCGTTGGCTCCGCCGCGACTAATTTCCCATCTCTTTATGTCAATGCCGGAAATGTGAAAGAGATATACTCAGTACTCGTTTGGAAAAAAAAATAGACTATAGTTGAAAATATTTGCAACTAGCTGTTCCCCGCGGTTTTACCCTCGTTTCTAGTTACTGCTCCGTTACCGTAGGTCATAGCGAGAGGCTACTTAGCCCATAACCTTCCTCGATAAATAAGCTATCCAACACAAAAGAACCACGTGGTGTGAAACTCAGGACTGTCCTACATCAAACACCTGTCTTTATCTAAAATTATATTTAATATTTCCAGTGCCTGAATCTGTTGTTTACTAATATCTATTTTCTTTTACTACAGGACTTGGAGCTAGCCAGTTCGATGGCCCTGGGCATCCGATCCCCCATCCCACTCGGCGCCGTCGCGACTCAGCTGTACCGCATCGTCCAGTCCCGAGGATACGGACAGAAAGACTTCTCCTACGTCTTCCAACTCCTCAAGGATGATGGCAATAAAAACAATTGATCAAACTAAAGTATTAAGTCAAGTTTGTTGTTTTATTTTGGACCTGGGGGTTTTTTTGGAGATAATACTAGCGCAATCGGCCTCGCGTCGCTGTGTTTGTTATCGAAATAAAATATCTAGGCCTATCTTTCAAGCTGGATCAAACTGCACATGGTGTGCAAATTTACATAAAATCGGTTTAGTAGTTTAAGAGTCCATCGTGGACAAACAACGTGACGCGTCATCATCTCCCTAGCCTTTTTTAGCATCTATGTTAAAACATCGTGACGCGAAATGGATTTAAAATAAAACCGTACTAATTATACCTCGAGAACGGCTGGATCCATCTTTAGTTTCTTTTGTTGCATTTTTCCCTTCCCTGAATAACTATAAAAAGGTTGGAAAAAAGCAAGAAATGAAAAATATAATTTAAAGGCCTCTTTGTTATACTACTGTATATTATTTTCTACGCAGAGTTGCAAGAAGCATAATATCGCTTCAATCAAAATTGACAACAAGAACAGACTGCAGAAAAAAGTTAAACTTTCGTTAGGTAGTTAAAAGTAGGATAGTATTAAAGTAGGATAGTTGCAGATCAATTGCAGTAAACTTGTTCTAGTACTAGCTCTTTTAAAAGGAAAGATCTTTACCTTTGCTGATGATACTGCTCTGTTTTTTAGTGGTGACGGATGGGAGGAGGTTTTTGCTGTTGCACAACAGGGCCTTAATCGTGTCAGTAAGTGGATGCAGGACAACGTTTTGACGCTCAATGTCTCCAAAACAAAGTATATAACCTTTGCACAAAGATGTAACCTGCTCCCACCTTCAACTTTCTCGCTCACTGCCCACACCTGTGGAATTGCAAATATCCAGTGCTCTTGTTATCCTCTCGAACGTACTGAAAATATAAGATACCTTGGAGTTACTATTGACCAATATCTCTCCTTCAAGCCTCACATTGAAACCCTCGTGACCAGATTACGTAAGGTGATTTATATATTCAGAACCCTGAGACACTCTGCCGACAAAAAAACTATTAAGATGGTCTACTATGCATTATGCCAATCACTCATTGATTATTGCATCACATCTTGGGGAGGTGCGGCAAAATCACATCTTATTGAAGTTGAAAGGGCACAACGCTCTATACTCAAGGTTGGAGCTGGTCTTCCCTTTCGTTTCCCGACTACTGACCTATACAAAGAGTGGGACACTCTCACGGTCAGGCAAACATTTATACTAAAAACGTTAATTAAACAACATTCGGAAATGCAGTTTGACTCTGAGCTACTCAAAGACAACCGAAGAAAGGGGAGGGTATGTCCTACTGCTCAATTCAAATCCACACTCCCTAAAAGGTTTTATTGTTTCTTAGGGTATTTCCTCTACAATAAAATAAATAAAACCCTAAACATCTATCCAAAAACCAAATCTACCTTTATAAATGAAATAAAAGAATACTTAAAAAAACTAGACTATAACAAAACTGAGAATCCTTTGACCGTCCTGAAATAACATTAATTTTAACCTTGACCATGACTGATCCGCATCATTTCCTCATTTCCTTGAAAACCAAAAAATAAATCAATAATATACCCTTATTGAAAAACAAACATCTCTTCACTCTTACACTACCCACCAGAACACATACAAGTCTAATACTCCGCACATGACAAACACTCGCTCACATGTTACCTCACACAATTCATAAATTCTGCAAAATACAGGTAGGTATGTATTTACATCTATATTTATCATTTGTACTTAACACATATTTACTTTTACCTTTATACATTTACTTTTTCAAGCTTCTAATATTTTTTTTTTTTCTTTTATTTGTTAACAGTTATTCCTCATTCTCTAACAGCAAATGACCTACTTAGCCGTATTTCTTTTTGCATACTGTTAAACCGCGACAAGCACGGTATTTCTGTTGAAGTTAATTCTAGCCATTGAAGGGGCCTGGTGACCTGTGACACAGGTATTTTGCAATAACCTATATCAGGCACCAGTCTCTCACAAAGGTAGAATACAGCTTAAAATTGATTGTATACCCTAACCTTAAGTCTGCTTTGTGAAGAGAGAATAAATGATATATTATTATATTATTATTATATAGTACACTTGATGATTGATAATGGACTCGAATCTTTTTGTTTAAGTGAGCTTTTCATCCTTTAATCTACCTTGTTCTCGCAAATTTGAGAAATACGATTGTATGAGATTTAAAAACGACTTCGACTTTTGAGTTTGTTCTGAATGATTCTTCTCAGGGTTTAGTTCGCGTTAGTTACCGTGACCTCGGAACATTAAAGGCAACCGAAGGAACATGAGTGGGTTTTAGTCAGTAAAAGTCTGACACGTCCTCCTCGCCGCACCCAGGACGGGAGCAGTCATTTGTAGATTTCCCACTCACAAAAAAAATTATCCAAGAAGCAATATTCATCAGTAGTTCATTAGACTCTTATTGTACAGTAATGAAACGTATTTGAAAAATAAGCCGTTGTTAAATTAAGACTTTTCCCCAATTATATAACATTTTTTAAACTGAACAGAACAGAACAATGAAAAACAAAAGGAAAAACTTTTTATGTTTCAACAAAAAAGAAATTGAATGTAAAAAGAAATGACAGTCGAAATAATTGGTATATTAATTGGTAACAGAACAATGGATGAGTTTAAAAGTTGAGGGAACCCTTTGACTTTCCCCGCTTTGAACAATTTGATCAGTTATAACTAAACTTTCGTCAGACCAATCAAAAACTCTCAATTGATTTTATTTTTCACTCGCTTCTGCGAATGACGTCGTTTGCATGAATTTTGGCTAACATTGACACAATACAAAGTATCGCAGATTTATTTGTTTAGTCTTTATTTTCTGACCAAGCTTACTTCGGACCAAACTTCGTTTTGTGGGTATATCTGCTATTTCAGATTTGCATACTTACTATTCCGTTTTTGAGAGATTGAGATTTGCATACTTAGGCCCTGCCAGAATACCAGCGCTGCGTCTCTTTGACGCAGCTTCATGCTGAGGTAGGTGCCTTTTCTGGCCTCGCACAGGATCTATTTTGTAAGCTTTGTTTGTTAATTGTTATTGTTTTAATTTGTGTCTGTGTGTGTCCAGAATAAATGTGTTTTCTTTCTTTCTTTTCTTCTTTCTTTCTATTCCAGCTACATGCATGTTGGTGCTCTGTTCGCCAATTTTGAAGAACAGGAAGGATCGCGGGTCTGCGGACGGCGAGCGATGGGTAGCTCGCCACCAGGACTAGGCCCGGGTCGAAAGCGCGTTTTGTTACACGCGCGCCTCAAGGAGCAGTCAGCACGTGACGGTGCCTTCTAGGGCAATTGCCTGCCGGGGTTGCGGAATAGTTTTAATCGTTGCTGTAGGGACATAAAGGGCAACCGGCGGAACAAGGGTGAATTTTAGTCAGTAAAAGTCTGACACTCCCACCCGCCCTGCCCAGGACGGGAGAAGTTATTTGGTGATATCCCATCTTAAAAAAAAAAGAACAAAAAGGTTGTTATAGCAATGAACAATTAGGAGTTGCTACCATAAAAATAGTTAGAGTATTAGAAAAACCCTGCCTCACGTCGATATTGGTTTTTGTTTCCGAGCAACCTAATAAGTTGTTTAATACCTTCTTGGCGCGTTGCACAACAAAGACAACAGTGTGGATATTTAGTATGTAGAGCAGTTTCATTGCTTAAGATTTGTTAAATCCGTGCGAAACGTCCCTTGTGGAGCGGATTAAAATGTATGCGCAGTTCTCAATATCTCTACTCTTCAAAATTCTGACAAAAACGACACCATTCCAGCTCAGTAACAAATCTTACTAAAAACACCGCAAAAAAACTACACACACACACACACACACACACGCAAATATAAATTTAAACATCTCTAAGCGTTTAACAAAATGTGGTACACAAAAACATCACATAAATAATTCCGTTATAGCAACATTAGGACGGTGTTGCCAGATTTCGCAGTCGCACATATGGCGCGCGAAAAAATGAAATAAAAGTAATTTTATTCAAATTTAGATCGGATGTCGCTCCAATTTCGCGAGTGCCGCCGGAGGGTGCAATGCGAGGGTAAAATGTTACACCTAGGTACCAAATGCTATATAGCATGAAGTTAAAGAAGACCCAGTTTGACCTTTCAACGACCAAGCGACAGCCGGCTGCCGCGCTGCTATTGTCTTTCTATTGTCTCTCGAATCACGTGTTCGACGGTTTAAGGGTCTTAGTCATTATTTAGTCAATTAAAAGAGACACAAAGTACTTTAAAAAGTAATTCATGTGTACTTTTTAAAGAAAGAGACACAAAGTACTTTAAAAAAGTACGTCATATGCACTTTTTTAAAGTACTTTATGTCCCTTTCTTGTGCGAAACCGCGTTAGCCGTGAAAGATGGAGGAATAAACACACGAACTTTCCCATTTTCTAATATATGTCCATATCTTGTCCCGTGTATCGCTATACGTAAAACACTGGTATCCAGCTGAATCCGGTTAGGCTCGAAGCCGACCCCAACATAGTTGGGAAAAGGCTAGGGAGAAGAGGAGGAGGATCTTGTCCCGTGTATTAAAACCAAATAGATTTTTAGTTATTTTTACTACAACTAAAAATCCATTTGCTTAATAATCACTAAACTACAAAAAAATGGTTTTGGTTTGCAAAGCGCACCATCCACGTCATAATTCTAAATTTTCTATTCTGTCTCTGTTTACTTCTTCTAAGTTTTTTTACCTACATTTCCTAAGGCAATATTTGCACAATTTCATGATTCTAGTTTTAATAGTTTTAGCTATGCGTTGATTATCATCAAAAAGTCGTCTCTGTATAGCTCGTTTTTGCAGAATTAAGTATTCTAAAATAAAACAAATAAAGTTAACCTTCTGTTCCCTTCGTTATTCTAATACTCAGTGATTGGATTCAATCAATGTTGAAAGTAAAATCAGATGGGAGTAATATAAATTTGTTAGGGTTCTGTAAAAAAAATCGTAAATCTTTCGCTTTGATTGAATCCGGAATCGAAGAAAATTTATTATTAATTGAAATATTTATTTACTTCCGTAGTTTGTCTGTTTGTTTGTTTATTTATGTTTACAGTATTTATGTATTGTTTAATAAATAAATATTCTTCTAATTAAGTATATGAATAAAGAATTTATACAAATCTTTGACAAACTTCATATAAATTATTTGAATAATTTTAATTTCAAATAGTTATTTGAAATTACTTTACAAGCTACGAAATATACGGTGACTTGATTCAATTTATTTATTTATCCTTTCTCTGTTAACATTACAGGTAGGAATACCCAAAGCGATAACAGAAACTATACTAACAGAAAATATACTTAATATTAATTAACTTATTCAAACAAAACAAAAAATAAAATAATAATAAATAAAACAAAGATACTGAAACAGCAATGCTATTGACCTTACAATACACTAATTTTAATCGTAAAACACGTCTAAGAGTCTTTTGAAATAGTTTGTCTTTAAAAATAGAAATAAAACGTTTTGACTTCTAAAATAACTAAATAACTTGAATTGTCGTAAAATCGAGAAACTTTTTCTAAACTAATTTTTTCCAAAACATTTTCATAGAAGCGCTTGCACAAAAATTCTACCAAAAAACAGAAAAACCATAGCCATTAAACTGCATGGGTCAACACGTCTCATACAGAATAATCTATCATGTAATTTGTTTCCTTTATCACGCCGTCCAAAAATCGGGCTTGCCACGAAAATTCCCGCGCAAAAAATCTCTTCCTAGTTACACGAAGAGGAAAATAAAAAAGTGGCCAAATACGAATTGGATTCACGCAAGGGTTCTGTACTCATCAGTTTAAAATATAAAAAGAATAAAACGATACTAGTTTTGTAAATTGGCAAAATACAAAAATTGTACACTACAATATTTATTTTGCTTATCTTAGGCTGAGGCTACAGTAGGGAGCGATTTGCGATGCGACTGGAAGAGCGAAACGAGAAAAAAATGGTATGGCTACATTACAAGCGAAATTCCGGCGTATATTCGGCGATGACATGGCTACAGTACACATGCTCAAAAACGAATTAGCAAGAGCGATTCATGCGGCTTACTATCCATCGCGGTTTACTATACGCATAATGTAGCCACACGCATATTTAGCAGCAATAATGAACTAGTCGTGCAAGTGAGAAATTTTCTAATAAATTCGCTTCAATTTCGCTCATATGTTGATGTAGCCGATGCCGTGATTTCAGTAATGTTGTTCCTATCGCATAAAGAAATCAAAGATCGGTAGTAATATTTGATGTACGGTGTAGCCATATACGTGAGCATTCATTTACTTGTTCTGATCGCTCATGTGTCGCAGGTCGCGTCGCGGCCTAATGTAGCCTCAGCCTTAAGCGTCAATTGTGCCGGTGTTTCTTCAACTACTCTGAGAAGAAACATGAAAACAACTCAGAGGTTTAAAGTATCTTTTTATCTATTTTTTTTTTAATCATTTGAAGTCCATAAATTGTATTGATCGAATAATACGAGAACTGTGTGGGTGGCGAAAATATCTAAGGTGATTTCTTGATGAGAGAATCCCACAGATTTGAGTGTCTAGCTAAACTAAAAGCGCATTATGTCCTTATTATGTCACACATGGTTCTGTTGAAAACCAGTGTCAGACACTTGTAGTCTGAAATTTTTGCTGAACTTTGTCTTCTTTGACGCAGCTGCAGAGGGACACTATGATGTTATTTTTTATTTAGATTTATGAACCCTTTTTATTGCTTTTGGTTCCGTCATTGAGTGGGTCAAATATCCATTTTTGTCTTTTCTTTCTGATACATTCAAGTGAAAAACTTCAATAAATACCACGGTTTTTAAAAGGAACCTAAAATTTTAAATTTAGTTTTTTACTGGTTGTTGGTTATTTTTTACTGCGCTCCAGTGGGTTGTGACGTAGCATGTGTTAGTTTCATCAAAATTCGTGTTTACCTCAAAGAGTTACTTCGCACTTACTTTTTCTTTTTAAAAATAATTGTAAACTAGTCTTGCCATTGGACATAGTGGATGCCTATTCATCTTCCTGAAATTTTTGATTATTCCGTACCAGTTTTCAGTAAATTAGACGGGAAAGCGAACTTTATTTTGCTTTCGCATACAACTAGATATTATAACTGCAATTATTTGTTGTTACAGCGAGAATTGACCTCGTGAACTGCTTTCATATTAAAACCTTCGAACACACGTGATTAGAGACACAATAGAAAGACAATAGCAGCGCGACAATCGGCTGTCACTTGATCGTTGAAAGGTTAAATATTCTTTATTGGACACAAAAAAAAATGCTTAAAAAGACATAATAAATCTCACATTCAAGTATTAAAATAAGCATTAGAATTTAATATTTACAGGCTTGCGACAAACGGAGAGACAGGGAACGGAGTTTTAACAGATCGACTCAACACCTTGCGGAACCCTAAATCCATGCTTTATATGGTCCTGACTTTCATTTATTACCAGTTCACATTAACGTAAGAACTCCTTTGTGCGAGAAAAATATGATTATGACATGGACCGGCCTTCCTATTGTCCTTTATTCGATTTTTTTTCTCCTCGAACCTCAATATGGCGGTTCTTTTTGCTGTTCGTGGTATTTGGGGGAAATTAAAAAAAAACAAGTTTTGTATGCTTTGAAGTATTTTTATAATTTAAGTCTCTTAGAGAAAACTAATTTGTAACAATAGTGCTGACTCCCTTGTTCGTAAACTTAACTAAATTCAACTTCAGTGCATCTTTTTCTTTCCAATTCATTAAGAAAAGGATAGAAGATAAAATATTACTTTAGACCTGTCAAATTAAGACACTCTAAAGATAATTTTGACGCGACCAAAAACATGGTTACTAAAAATATGTCAATTTACTCCAGGCACCCGCTGTCTAATTTGACAGGTCAAAACTATAAAGTATCTTCTATCCCTTTCTTAACGAAATGGAAAGAGAAAGATGCACTTAACTTAAATTTAGTAAAGTTTATGAACAAGACTATCAGCACCAATGTCTGTTATATTCAATAAATAAAGTCACAAGCAAAAGTTAGTATTTATAAATTGTTAATTTTCTTTAGGTTTTAAAATAGCAGTCTCAGCGGATTTTATTGGTTTATTGACGCTTTGTTAGATAAAGTAAGGTCAGGTACAGACAAGCGACATTTTGACATCCACAATATCAGAACGGAACTGGTCGACATTTCGCAGTGTCATAGTTACATTACACAGCATCATCATCTCCCTAGCCTTTTCCCAACAATGTTGGGGTCGGCTTCCAGCCTAACCGGATTCAGCTGGATACCATGTTTTACGTGGAGCGACTGCCTATCAGACCTCCACAACCCAGTAACTGGACGACACGATGTCTCTTGGTTAGACTGGTCAGTCTTTTTGGTTTATTTCATGATTACACAGCAATGGCATAAATAAATCTACCGTGAGATACTCAATACTCAATATCTTTATTGCATCCATATGTTAAGTACATCAAGTTGGTAGATGATAATACAATTAGTTTCAATATGGATCCTGTAGGGCACAGCAGTAATTAAAAGATGAAGAGGGCTGCTTATTTAACTAACTTATACAATTTAATACTATTACTAGTTACTCTATCTATTAATACAATAATTCAATATACCTTCTATTCATTTATTTCTTCGTCAGTACGTTGTATACAGCATTATCAAGTTATCAAAGTTTACTAAATAAAGCTTTTTAATATCACATGTAAACATTCAAGTGTCACTACTATATTCTATATAATCAAACAATAAAATAAAGTCAAGTATTATAAATTCAATATTACTTATACATAATTATATCTTAGTGCAAGGTTACTGTGTGTGTGCGTATGTGTAGGTATGTATGTGTGATGTGTGTGTAGATAGATAGCAATGGCGGCGTTTGTAAAATAAACGCTAGTTAAATGGTTTATATTCATTACCTAAGCCTACATAACTTACGTACCTAGTTTTTCTTAAAAATGATAACAAGTCATTTTTGACATTTTCTCATAATAAGACTTAGGAACTATTTTCAGCTAAAATTATGTTAGTATCTTTAATTGAGACTTAAAATTAAATTGTTAATTTCTATTACACTATTAAAAAGGCGTTTTGGAACTTCATTAATAATAAGTAAATATAAAAAAATAAGTCCGCCATATTGAATTTCGACCATTATTCACAGTAAGTCGCAGTTAGTTCTGCCGTCAACTGACAAAACGTCGTCCGTCTATTTACAGCCTTATTTAATCTAATCAAGCTTCAGATTTTCTTCGATACGAAACTAAACTGAGATTTTTTTAAAGATTTTTTATTTGACTGACGTTTCCAATTATATTGGAATACTTTAGGGCTTTACTGATGAATATTTCAGGGTTGAAGAGTGACTATTGAAAGGGTTAGACTTATTTGAATATGATAAAATATATTTTCAATTTCGTCAAACAATTAATGGCCTATTATTCAGGTTTAAAATGTTTTTATACTAAGTGTAGTAATTTGTTGTGGAATTCGAAGGGGTTAGCCTAAGTTTCCAAATTAAATATGTTTTGTAATGTATTCAGTACTTTTGGAGAGTAAAATAAGACGTCAGGTTAACATCTTTATAATTGACTAGTTTTTAGCGACTTCTTTTGTAATTTTTTAGCCTGTATAGAGCACTAAATAATACAGTTATCTATCTATACATTCCATTTTCCCCCTCAGGGGGATTTATTACGGTGGATTTTGGGAATAAGTCTTATCTCTACAATCAAAACAACAAACTTTACTAAAGTAACCAACTAAAAATGCACTATAAAAACTTAGGCACTCTAATCTCTAGCTTTTACAATATTTATTTACAACGAAAAAACTACATCGAATATTCATAAGATTTTTCCGACAAAGCCCCAGTGGTTTAACCAAAGAGAAAACAAAAAAGGCGTTATCAACTTACAGAATTAAATAAAAAAAGTACAAAAAAAATTTCGAATCCCGATCCCAAAGCAAACACTATAAGTATTACGATCACGTATTTCTTTCCCACAAAAGAAAATTAAGAGGGGGACCGTGTTAAATTTTTCTGCGTACTATAGTATATAAAGTGTATCTATCGGGGAAATTCAAATGCTATTCCTGTCACGACCGGCCATTACTTGCCGACAGTGACTTCCAATTTCTGACAACACAACGCTATTAGATCTACATTCCTTTGCATAAGCACACGAAAACCAACCCTACTCAACCAACTATAAAGTTCCAAATAATAAACGAGAAACTGCGACTTGTAACCTTGTTACAAGTGACGGACAACATCGTAACGTGAAAATTTTAAATTTCGTGTTTAAGTGAATTTTTATTGGGAATCCTTATTTTTATTGGGCGTATTCCAAAACGTTGGTCCGGGATAGTAACGGACACTAAGCTGGTATAAAGCTACTGATATTTTGTATCTGAATGCCGAAGTATTTTCGTATTACCAACTTTACCTATGGCCAATGTAAAACCGGTAATTTTTTTTAACTCTATTCTGTACTTGAATTGGAAACTTTTCTTTTCGAATTCGTTTGATTTTTTTTATTAAGTTTTTTTTTTAATATAGTGTACATAAACATTATTTAAAGAGGGACTTTTTAGCATAGTCTTCGATAAAACAAAGAAATAAGTGGTAATATTTCGTTTGATTAAAATGCTATCCATACTAATAAATGGGAAAGTGTGTCTGTCTGTCTGTCTGTATGTTTGTCTTTCTTTCACGGCAAAACGGAGCGACGAATTGACGTGATTTTTTAAGTGGAGATAGTTGAAGGGATGGAGAGTAACATAGGCTGCTTTCTGTCTCTTTATAACGCGAGCGAAGCCGTGGGCAAAAGCTAGTAAAGTATATATGCGTTAGACCGGCTCATTGCTACTTGCCTAAATTAAAACTTACAACTTATTACATGAACTAGAAGCTGTCGCCTTGACATCTGAGGGCCTAGACAAGTGGCATTGTAGAATAGAAAACGAATAGATTGTCAAATGTATGGAATTGACATAAGCTTTCGCTAAACAATTTGACATCTTCATACATTTAACAATCTATTCGTTTTCGCTATCTATTCTACAATGCCACTTGTCTAGGGGGGCTGGTCTGTCACAACCTGTCGTGGTTTTGTGGTGGAGGTCGATATTTGTTCATTCTAAAGTCTCTCTTGGTCATCACAGACTAACTGTTAGTATACAATCTAATCTGAGGTACACAATAACACGATACGACGCGACGTTACAATGTGCCACAACGCCATATTGTGCCACTATGCGACGTTGTGTCGTATCACATTGTCGCGTCCTGGCAAAAAGTCGCGTCGTGGCACATGTCGCGTCGTGGCACATGTCGCGTCACGGCAAAACGTCGCGTCGTGGCACAAAGTCGCTTCGTGGCAAAAAGTCGCGTCGTGGCAAAATGTCGCGACGTCGTATAGTACTATTGTGTGCGGGCCGATAGGTGAACCTGGACTCACAATGCATTTTAGTCCGAAATTACCAATCCGCATTGAGCAAGCGCAGTGATCAATACTTGTTTTGCCTCTGTTTGAGAAGAGGATTTCGCCCGACAATGGAGCAGTAACAGGCTGGAATTTATTTTTATATTTATTAAGATCTCAAAAATGCTATATTTATCTCAAACTCCAATATGTATTTCTCATATATATCAATTTGTTCACAAAAATCCAATACAGATTGTACTTACACTGTCTATACATATATTCCAATAGAACGAACACTCGAATCTATTGGAAGAAACTAAAAATCAAACAGACATTCAATTACTCTCTGCCATTCACAATAAAGTTAGTTTCAAATAATATTTTCTATTATTCTATTTTCATCTGCATGTAGCTATAAACAAGGATTCACAATTCAATCACTAGGGTGTATAGTGTAAACACACAATGGTGTTTATGTGTGTGTTTAACAAACGTGGAACAATACAATGCACACACACATGGGCAGATCCGGCTCGTACCGGTTACAACCATCTAAGTTTAGAGCTGAGCCGGTTGGAATTGGAAATTTTGATTAACTTTTAATAAGGCGTTTGGATCGTGAGCAGTTTGGTGCAGCGGGAAATTGACGTCAGACTGGATTATCGATAGTTTAGTTAGGTAACCTATGAAGCGGTTTATTAGCCTTTTTGGCTATTGGCCGAATTGGTAACAGAGATATACTAGGTGTATTTTTGGTCTGCACAACCCGCTAGCAGAGGATTCTACCTATGAAAACAAACAACTTTTGTTATGGAACCAACTCTGTAATCGCCAAAAAAATATCAGCTGTTTTTAACAAAAGTTCAATACCCTCCCAACCATAATGTATGAAACAGCTGATATTTTTTCAGAGATTTCAGAGTTGGTTCCATAATAAAAGTTGTTTGTTTTTATGAGTAGAATCATCTCTTAACGGGTTGTGCAAGACCAAAAATACACCTAGTAGATATTGGCATTTTTAACCCCCGACGCAAAAAGAGGGGTGGTTATATGTTTGGCTGTGTGCGTGTGTCTGGCTGTGGCACTGTAGCTCTTAAACGGATGAACCGATTAAGATGCGCCTTTTTATTTCAAAGTAAGTTATCTAGAGATGGTTCTTGTTTCAATAAAATCGGTTCAATCGTTTTGAAGTTATCAGTTTTTGACCTTAATAATTTTGGAGGCGGGTATTTTTTTTTTTTTGATTTTTATTTACTTGTATTGTTAAGCTTTCACGCTTCAGCTGCACGACTTGCTTAAACTGGTAACTTATCTGAAAGCTCGAGATAAATAACTAACACCGAAACATGTACAAACTACCTATTAAAATAAATCTTATGTCGGACCTTCTTTTAAGTAATAGATATACCAGTGCTGGGAGACGCTCCTTAATGGCAAATAATGTATATAATTATTTAAAATGGTAAACTGACAGTTACTGTTAAATTAACACTAATTGCAAGATGGTGGGTAAGTACTTAACACGTACTTTGCCTTAGCTATTCTCTATCTTTGTCTTACCATTGTAATTTGATAGTTAAAAAAATAAATAAATAAATTTCTTAGGACAACTCACACACGGTCATCTGATCCCAAACTAAGCAGAGCTTGTACTATGGTAACCAGACAACTGATACACATACTTATATATTTTTTAAATACATACATATTATAGATAAAATAAGTAAGTAATAATACGTAAGTAATAAATAAGTAAGTAGTAATAAGTTGTACGACGGGGACAGTGATATTGCTTTAGTTACATCCATAGATTATTTCATCAATAACACACACAATTAAGTTCTATGTAAGCCAATACAATTTAATTTCAACGGTGATTAAGTAAATCATGTAAACGATACTCAATTGTTTATTAGTAGACAAATACGAAATTATTTGTTTGTTTACTCTAACAATAATTATGATTGATTTTGAGTAATTGTTAATTGCGGTGTAGGTTATTTAATTTCTTTGACGGGCCTGTTGGTCTAGTGGTTAATGACCCTGACTGCTAAGCCGGAGGTCGTGGGTTCGATTCCCACCCAGGACAAACTTTGTGTGATGACTGATGAGCTTGGTTGTTTGTTCTGTGTCTGGGTGTAATTTATCTTTAATATGTATGTATTTTTAAATTATTTAAGTATGTTTATCAGTTGTCTCGTTACCATAGTACAAGCTCTGCTTAGTTTGGAATCAGATGACCGTGTGAGAATCGTCCCAAGATATTTAGATAGTTTAGATATTTCTAGCTTTAGGGCTGTAATTTCGAAAAATTTGTTCTTAGTGGATAGTTATTCTTTACAAAGAACACACCCTCCAAGTTTCATGACTCTAGGTTGAGTCTGGGCTGTGTGTTCATAATCTCCCAATCAGTTAGTTAGTAAGCTCTACACTTTTTTTTTATATTTAGGTTTACTAATCTACTTTTTAGTCGAAACGGATAAAAAAGTCGGATGTAACCTCTTCTAATCACGAATGAAGTATGCAAATGGCTGATGTGTGTGCCTGGTGTGATTGTGTGCGTGCATCACACCGACTGTTGCACAGTGAATAATGGCGGCGGTTGTAGGCCCATGTGTATCCGTGGGGGTGTAGTTAGCAGAGCATCATGTTTAATGACTTGTGTCTGTGTGCGTTTGTCATGCTTAACAAAAGAAATTGTAGGACCTCGTACGCTTCACAAGTTTTGTAGCTAAACTTCTGGACAGATTTTAACAAAATTTGGTACAGAGCAAGCTTGAATACCAGAGAAAAACTTACGCTATTATTTTATTTGCATTTTCACATCTGTGATAGATACGAGCAAGGACGTGGAAATAAACTCAGTCAACTATCAAAAACGAAAAAAATACAGCAATATTTAAACCACCATTTTACATAAGCAATTTAAACAGAAACATCGCGTTCAACTATTCATTTAACCCATATGCGGCGGAAAAAAATATAAATTTTGCGATGCAGCCCCAATAGCCTCGGGTTTAATTAAATTAATAGTCTGTGGTAAGTATATAAAGTGTTGGTTATATTATGTACGGTCATGTTTACCCTTGCCGTAGAAAGTAAATAATTAGACAGGAGGCTTTGGACGCGAAATATTCATGTAGTAGCGACATTATTATTATTATATGATTACTTGAGTACCTGGCGGTTTTGCTTGCATTTTTGGTTACTGTTAAGCTCTTGTGGGTGGTGGTGTGATGTTTTATAGCCTTACTGTTCTTCAAAAGGTTGGAAAATAAAAGAACTTTAAATCCAACTGGTATTTGTAGATATGATTATTTTCTACATCTGTGATATACATAATACAGTAATATCGCTGCAAAATTTGAACTAAATCCATGCAGTACTTTTTGAGTTTATCCCGGACATACAACATACAGGCAAACAGACAGACAAACAGACAAAAATTCTAAAAACTATATTTTTTTGGCTTCGGTATCTATTATAGATCACGTCCCAAGTATTTTTTTTTTAAATATTAAATGTACACTTTTGACTTTCCTACGATTTTATTATATGTATAGATACCCTACCGTTATATTAAAATGCTAGTCTATAGAGTATACCCTATTAACAAAGTTTACACAAAAATCTAAGACCGTCATTTACCGTTTCACACCAATTTTTTTTTATTAAAAAACCTGCATAGTCCATAGACATCAATCCGTGTCGGGGCCCATTCATGTCACGCGCTTTATCTTTTGTCTCCTCTCAAAAGGGGGAGGACGGTACCCCTAGGGGAGTAGGGAGGGAGGGGGAGGGGTGGGACATTTTTACGACGTGCAAAGAAACATCCTAGCGCCCCAGGCTCGCATGTCGGGAATCACAATTGAATTCTTTTTTTAGTTTTTTTAATTTTTGAATTGTGAACGCGGATTCTTTGCCGTTATTTTTCTGTGACTGTGCAAATCTGTTTTAGTTGAAATATGGAGGGACTTAATTTTTTTTTGTGGAGGATTTATTTTAAATGTTTTTTTCTATAGACGTCTGGGTGTAAAGGCCAGTTGTAAAAGTTTTCAGGCACTCTTTTTCAAACTTAAACCAATGTTCTGCTTACGGATCAAAATTAGTACAGTCAAAATAGCAGATAAAATCGACCCCGAGACGGCGTGAGGGTGACTTTTTTGACGCTGATTGTACCTAGTCTAAGTTACTCTTTTTAAAACCCCAATATTTGCAAGTGAAAGTCTCGTTAGAATCGGCCCAGCCGTTTTGAAGATTGTGAGTTTTTCTACAGCTGACTACATAAGACCAACAGATTTTTACGATCTCCAAAAAGTGCAGCATTCTGCTAAGACACCTGCCAATAGCGATTGCCGTTATTTAATGATTTACTTTTATAATGGTTTAATTTTACTCTAAGTTATTTATTACTGACCGAGTGAGTCTGCCAATATTTCTGATCACTATGAGAAAAATTTGTGATATTATAATTATGATCATACTTAGCTTTTGCTCGCGACTTCGTCCGGGTTCCCGTGGGATTTCCGGGATGAAAAGTACCTTACTACTCGTAGTAAGGTACTTTTCATCCCGGGTACTGGACGTGTCCTTTCTCGGGGCCTAGACTATATCTGTACCGAATTTCAGTTAAATCGGTTCAGTGGTTTAGGCGTGAATAAGAGACAGACATACAGACAGAGTTACTTTCGAATTTATATTATTAGTACGGATTAGTGGAAGCTTGTCTCTTTTTCCTGTTTTCGAGCACGCCGCGCTGCCTGTTCAAAACCAACCCTCGTGAAAAGCGTCCAGAATTATATTCTACCTAATTCATTGTAATATTTATAAACTAAATTACTAATCTAAAAAAACACACTAGAATTGAAATAAGGCATTAAAAAACTCCTCCGCATCGCTGTCACGCGGCAAAGTGCCCAAGAAGCTGGCAGCATTGTCACTTTGAAAGGCAATGCTAAGCCTCTGGCCAAGGTATTTGCCAAGTCTTTCTTATTTGTATATTGTATGTTATTATCTTAAAATATTTTTTTATTGTCAAATCCATATCTAGTATATTAAATACTAGCTATTGCCTGCGACTTCGTCCGCGTGGAATAATAGTTCCCGTTCCCAGGGGATTTCCGGAATAAAAACTACCCTATGTCCTTTCTCGGGTCCCAGTTTATGTCTGTACCAAATTTCATTCAAATCGGTTCTGTGGTTTAGTCGTGAAGAAGAGACAGACAGACAGAGTTACTTTCGCATTTTTAGTATGGATATCCAAAACATTACTGACATCTATCGGATAACATTGTAAGAAAACCTAGACAAATAGTTGAGGTCTGAATCAAATATTTTACTAGTGACCAATGTATGCGAAGAAATTGGTATTACATTTACTACATAAATATACTGTACTTTATAATATTTTAATGACACATTTTTATACACAGTTTGAAGTCATTCATGTAAAATCGAAAGATTTTGACCAACCTAAGCAAAAATTTTTAACAGCCAGTATAAAAACAATTTTGTTTACGACTAGAACACGCCACATGATTCTGTTCCCTTCAGTTGAATAACAGTCCTTTTTATGTTCTCGCGGGATTTTGGCAAATCCTGCTTTCGCGGTTTCCACATCATAAAAGCGACGCAATATCACGCGTCTAGGTAAGTGCTCAAGTATTTTATTTTATTTTTATTTTACAAATTTTAGGAAAACTTACAGCTGATTAAGTACAGTAGTTCGGTTGTAAATAACATTAATAAGGCCAATTACAAGTTTCCACAGATATAAAAGTAGACATAGATATTAATAAAGGCAGTAGACAAAAAAAAAACTTATGGTGAAAATTAATTGTAAAGAAACAAGGGAAAGACTAATTTAGATTATCAAAGAAGTTATTGGTAAGAATCTTTTTTAACTTATTAACATTAGTGTTGAAAATATCGATATCAACATCCCGGGTAGTCGAATTGAACACACGACTCGCCCTAATCATGTAAGAG
The DNA here is from genome assembly GCA_033675125.1 of Athetis lepigone. Taxonomy (NCBI): domain Eukaryota; kingdom Metazoa; phylum Arthropoda; class Insecta; order Lepidoptera; family Noctuidae; genus Athetis; species Athetis lepigone. The sequence goes on along the minus strand of CM066236.1, from coordinate 3,685,438 downwards.
TTTTGTCTGTAATTCGTACTTGTCACTGGTGTATACAACAGTCGAGGCTTGCGCAAAAGCGAACTAGATGCTCGCAATCCTACTTTGCTTAACAGTTCGGGCACGTCCATCGAATTGTTTGCAATTTTAAATAGAAAAACTAGATCCGAGATTTTTCTGCGTTCACGCAAAGGTAGAATATGAAATTCTTTGCACCTTTTATGATAGTCTGCGATAAATATCTTAGAATGAAATTGAATGTACCTTAAAAATTTTCTTTGTATGCCCTCTAAACGATTAATGTAAGTGCCATAGATTGGGTTCCAAACTTGAGAGGCATACTCGAGGTGGCTACGAACAAACGAGCAATATAAGATTTTGATTGTTTTTATGTTTTTAAAATCTACCGAGACCCTGAAAATAAAACCTAGTGCTTTTGAAGCTTTACTAACAATATTATTGATGTGAGTATCAAAGAGAAGTTTTGAGTCGAAGGAAATCCCAAGATCTTTGATTATATTGACCCTGGATAATGAGGTATCAAGGAGAGTGTAAGAAAACAATAGAGGATCGGGTTTTCGGGTGAATGAACACACATAGCATTTAGAGACGTTTAGATCTAACTTGTTTATATTGCAGTAGGTTTGAAAGGTGTCCAGATCATTCTGCAGCAGCAGAGCATCAGCATAAGTATTAATCCGTTTCATGATCTTCATGTCGTCCGCATACAACAATATTTTAGAATGTCGAAAACAGGAGGTGACATCATTAATAAAGATGTTAAAAAGGAGAGGCCCTAACAATGATCCTTGGGGAACTCCAGAAGGAATCCGCATAGCTCTCGAGGAGTAGCCATTCAGCACCACAGTCTGACATCTTCCCTCTACATATGACTTGAACCATCTGTATAAGTTACCCCTAATGCCCATCGACAAAAGCTTACGCATTAGGATAATATGATCAATTCGATCAAAACATTTGCTATAATCGGTATATATTACATCGACCTGGGATCTGAGTGACATAGACTCCGATAGGAAGTCGCTGCAGACAATTAAATTTGAAGTGGTGGACCGACCTCTTAATAATCCGTGTTGTTGCTCAATAAAACTGTGTTTGATCGCCGAGTAAATTTGTTTGTAGACTATTTTCTCCAGGACTTTAGCAAACACACACAATTTGGAGATCGGCCTATAATTCTCAACAGAAGTTTTTGGCCCCTTTTTGTGTATCGGTGTAATATATGCCGATTTCCAGATGGCTGGTACCAAGCCAGTATCAAGTGACTTCCTGAACAAGATCGAGAGCGGGACAGAGAGACTTTTGGCGCACATCGATATGAAAAAAGGTGGCACATTATCTGGCCCTGCGGATTTATTCAACCTCATCCTCCCTTATTTCCACAGAATTGATGTCGGATGAACACTGATATACAATGCTGAGATTTGCATCACAGGACACAGAGCTACCTCCCAAACCCGAGCCCACAAGAAAGTTAGAATGAAAAAAGTCACTAAAAAAATTGCAAATATCATCCCCATCACCAGAGGATAACTGCCCGAAGTGTAGCATTGATGGATACGAATTTGATTGTCTCCTTTCTTTAACATAACTCCAAAAGGCTCGTGGGTTATTACTAATGTTTGATTCTATTTTGTTTATATAATCGTTGAACATAACCGTCTCCAGATCTTTAACACGTTGCCTTAATAAAATAAAGGAATCGTAATCTGTAAGATTGCCATATTTTTTGAATTTCCTGTGATATTTAGCCTTTTCTTTAATAATTTTGATCAAGTGGCTTCGGTACCAAGGCGGATACTTAGATTGGGGTCCGGCTGTTTTAGCTGGTATGAAGGTATTACGGATCATATCTATAACAGAGTAGAAGTATGTGACGGCATCATCAATCGATCGACGGTTAAATTCACTCTGCCAATCTACACGATTAAGTTCGTCACGAATGAGGTTGTAATCAGCCGAACGATATGAGAATTTAACACAAGGACGAGTAGGAAGGTCGTGCAATTGAACAAAGTCAGCTGTGACAGACAACGCCCTGTGATGCAGATCCTCAGGGACAAGTGGGTCATCACAACAGGTGACAGTAACCTGGTCGTTGGACAGCACCAGGTCCAGAATCCTGTTATTCTTATTCAAGTGAGAGTTAAACTGTAGAAGGTTACACGTGTTGAAATTGTCTATTAGGTTAGTTTGCACATCGCCATGGAGTGTAGCAGGGTACAAAGAGGATCCATCGGCAGCCGGCAGCCACGTAATGTTGGGCTGATTAAAATCGCCCAGAACGATAAATTTGTCTAAGGGATGTTGAAGTACAATATCGGATAAATTCTCTGAGAAATTGCCCAACTGGACTGCTAATGAGTTACCTAAATTCTGGGAACAGATGTAAACAATGCAGATGTGCATCTTGTACGAGACTCTGGGTTTTTTCCGCACAAGTGTTACTGTAACCCACATGTCCTCAGCACTGGAGCACCACTCATTGCGAGAATTTGCTACGAGTTCCCTTTTAACTGCAATTAGGACACCACCTCCCATAACTTGATTGGTGCTGGCATAGTCACGATCCCGTCTCCATACGAGATATCTATCGTCAAAAATTTCAGAGTCAGATATCCCGTCGAATAACCAGGTCTCTGTCAAGCAAATAACATCAAAGCTATTCAAACATAAATTTCTATAGAAATCTCGCGTTTTAGTTCGTAGTCCACGCACGTTTTGGTAATATAGGCTAAGGGACTCCATCATAGAATAATATTAAAAACAATGAAAAAGTAACATGAACATAATAAGTATAAGGTACATTCAATTCACAAAACTGGATATTATTTCTAATAGTTAGGTTAATTAACATGAATAAGGAAATTACGACTTTAAAAACAACGTAATAAGGTGTAATTAGCCAAAAAATGCAATGATTAGTAAAATAAAAACGAGTATAGGCAGAAAAAACTCGGTATGCCAGGAACAAGCAGAATAAGGCTTTATGTGTAAAGCAATAGCGATTAAAATCGTAATATAACATAATTGCAAACCAGTTGTCACCAAGCAATAAGCGAACAATAGGCTGGCGAGAATGGAATGTGTGCAAAAAATAAGAACATGTGTTTCTCAAACTAAATGAGTAGATGTAAACAATTAGCTTGCCGGAGTGTTGATTCGATATTAGGATAAAAACTTCATCAGATCCTGCTCAGATTTAATGTGATGTTTTGGGGAGGAGATATTTTTGCGAAGCATTATTTTGCATCCTCTGACCCACACATGTTTAAACCCGCGTTCTTTGGCTCTGGCTTTGGTCTTATTTAAAAGGATTTTATTTTCCAACGTTAAGTGATCGTTAACGTAGATCCTGTTCTCGCCTTTCAATCCCAGGTCACTTACATTCAGGTTCTTGTGCTTTTTCGCGGCCGCTACAAAATCATTTTTCAAATAGCTGTTATGGACTGAACAAATTATGTTTTTATTAAGCTTGTCCTTACGCGACGGCACCCTTGCAATATAATTAATTTGATCTTTGGGAATGTGACAGTCAACAGTATCCCCGATTTTGGCTATTAAGGAAAATAGGTTTTCATGGGTGGACATCGGCACTCCTTTGATCTCGATGTTATTTATACGGGATCTCTGATCACTCTCACGTTGCTGATTCTCAAGCTTCTCCACGCGAGCATGAATAACCGAAATTTGCTCCTTTATCTTCCCCATAGTTTCTACTTCAAGCTCCAGGGTCGCAACCTTGCATGACAAGGTCTTCATTTCATCGTTGACAGTTTCCATAGACGACTTGAATTCAGAGAATTCGGACCGAATAGCTTTAAATTCCATGAGCTCAGCCTGGATTTCTTTTATGCTATCAACCAACGCTGGCAATGCTTCCATCTGGGCTGAGAGTCGTTTGAGCTCAGCTAAAATGGATTCCGTGTCTGTTGGTGTAGTATTATGAAGACCAATACGGGGACTGGCTGCCGCTGATGACTTGCAGCTAGCGCATTTCCATGTTGTTCTGCGGTCTCCAAGCTTTCTCCAACCACCCTCCGTTATGCCTGCGCAGGGGAAGTCAAACTGCCCCTGGCAAAGTGTGCACTTAACGCCATCTCTAGCGTCGATATCACAACCTTTGCACTTAAACATTTTTGGGAACAACAGAGGTTTGAGAAACGCAGTCGAGTCGTAAGTCGTATTTGTGACGGCGCGATAGAGACGGTTCGGTTAGCACGCGCGCGTTCGGTGAGGTGTCTACCGCCGGACTGAATATTTTAACCTTTAAAACAATAAAGGGAAAATTCTAAGTACATTACCCCTTATTATTTAAAACGGTAATCTGTGAAGCTCAACACGCAGCGAATCCGTTCATAATTTGAATATTCTAATATCACAAATCCCCCAATAAAGATAATCTAAGCAAAATCCTTTCAACCAGGAACAGAGTCTACTGTATATGACAGTTCATATTCTCCACGGCATTTTGGAACTCAATAAGGTACTTTTCCCCGAGAAAACTGTCGCGAAGTTATTTCAGTCACGGATTTACGGCTCCGTGGAGTAAGACAAACGGCTCGTAGCGTGTTCGCAACCAAATTTTGTGGGGGACAGAGAAAAAAGGAAATCATAGGTACGTGCCACGTTGATTTTAGACGTGCGCTCTCAAAGAGATGTTGGCGACGATTGAACGGTGCATGACGAATTATGAGGCGAATTTGAATTTGGAATGTTTTGTTTCGTAATCTTTGTCTACCGTCTAATTACATACAATGTAACCAGTACTGGACTAATTGTGTACTATTCCGTGCATTAAGGTTGTAGAGGGTAAGATCAATAGAGTGTAAAGCAAAAAGTTCCTAATTTTTCATTGGAAAGGGAGGATCTTTTGACCAAACAGGTGTTTTATCTGGTGGGATACTGCCCGATGGTTCTGGTCGGAATTTTTGTATTTATAAATACGAAAGTCAAGTTAAAATCTTATATCGTGATGCAGGATTGTCATTGTAGTTGTACATATACGACGATAGATGTCCCCAACAGGTTTTCTAACTTTAGTATTTGGCTTGATTTTTTGTAAGAGTAATCCGAGTAAACTTGAGCTTGTATCCAAGCTCAAGTTTACTTAGATACATGAAGCCTCTTTATATTTCTGGGTTGCGGAATGTTTATAATAGTTACCGTGACCCTGGAACATAAAGGGCAATCGAAGGAACATGAGTGGGTTTAGTCAGTAAGAGTCTGACACGCCCTCCCGCCGCACCCAGGACGGGAGCAGTCATTGGATGATTTCCCACTCACCAAAAAAAAAGCCTCTTTATATTTTTGATTGACAAAGGTTTACTCTTAACATGTATTACATCTCTCGACATCTCTCGTCTCTTTTCATGGTTTTACATGTGAACATTGCGAGCTTTAGTTTTGATTGATCTTTTTCCTCGAAGGACCATCTCATGTCAAATCTCAGATATAAGAAATATGAAAAAATCAAGGTTTTTCACTGAGTAAATACAAACTAAAATCCTAAGCTGAGAAATACATGATGAGAAAAACATTTATAAATAAAAAACTTTTGCAAAACCGTGAAAGTGTTTTTTGACGTGACAACGTCTTAAATTAGGTTGCGGCTGGGAGTCACTTATGAAAAAGTGTAACGCTCGGTAACGTTACGATGAGTCACCGAACGAGAGAGAGGCCCGCCGAATGCCTTGCGTCTCTCTCCCACTCAACTATGATCGGTAAAAGACGTTGTCACGTAAAATCTTCGCCCGTAAAACCGACTTTACAGGCAACCATTTTTTTTCTGTCTTTATTTTCTAGCATTTACTTTAATGTTTTGAAGTATGTGTGTTATTATCTTTTTCGGGTTCGTAACCAGGTATACCTACTTGTTGTGTGACTTTTTCAATGTCTCAGAAATAAATACAGGTACTAGGTGGGTTGAAAAAAGAAATATGAAACATATTCATAACATGATTTTTTAGGTAGAGGAAAATTATTGCAACAATGTCCGATTTTTGACTGACTGACTAACAAACAGACTGAACAAATTGTTAGGCCGAAAAAACATTACATTTGTTGTTTAAAGACTATGTTATTACTGTCACCTTTACGCAAATGTCAAATTACAACAGCAAGAGTGAGACGGAAAGTAGCTAAGCTAACCAATATTTATTTCGGAAACAAGTCACAAGACAACAATAATAAATGTACATTTCGTTAAACCAAAACAAAAATCTAGATTGAAAGGAAAAGTATTGTAATACAAATTGGAATTGATTAAATAAGCTTTCCTTGGAGATGGAATTGGTGTCACTCTCTAACAACAATATTGTTAGAAGAGAAATGCCTCTACGTATTATTTTTTGTATAAATAATTTTGTTTAATCAAATTTTTGGTCGGGCTGTCGTCTGTCACACCGTATGCGTAACTAGCTAAATAGCAAAATATTTGGCGTTTTCGTAAAATCCACTTTTGAAAATAGGAAAATTTTCAAAGATTCCCATTTTCAGGATAGATTTTGTCTAGAAAAAAAAAATACGAAATGTTTTTCACCGATGTGTGATGTCTAAACGACACTTTAAAAAGTACTGATGAAACTAAAATAGCGTCGTTAAGGTAGCGGTTTTGCGCTGAAACTTTGCGCAGCGTGTCGCGGGTTCGATTCATGCAAATATTTATATTTATTTATTTGATACTGTTATATATACAAACTTCTTTTGATTACTTTTTAATATTTTCTAAAATGTCAAAGATGTAGTGTCAGTCAATTCAATATAAAATACCATGAAAACCAATGATATTTATAAGAAGATACGCTACGTTCATACTGAGCGACGTTCTGTATTGTTGCGTTGTTATTACTAAGTACTTACATTTAGGTGTCAACTACGACTGCGATAGATAATACGGAACTTATGACACAGAAAGAGATAGTTATCTGTAGTGTGTTGCGCTTGAAGTACACTAATGAATCATAGAGTATGCGGAATCGGATTCGCTAACAGAAGAGACATTGAATATAACAATAGGTATGATCTATTAAATAAAACAACAAACAAAATAGTCATCTATTTACTTATAATCCAATTAATAATAATATTTTTTTAGACGCATGTATCCTTTCGATGTAGTGTATTTATCTTCCTGTTCAAAATGTGCAGAAAAAATTGTACTACTTTTTCAAAGAGATAGTTATCTGTAGTGTGTTGCGCTTGAAGTACACTAATGAATCATAGAGTATGCGGAATCGGATTCGCTAACAGAAGAGACATTGAATATAACAATAGGTATGATCTATATGATCTATTAAATAAAACAACAAACAAAATAGTCATCTATTTACTTATAATCCAATTAATAATAATATTTTTTTAGACGCATGTATCCTTTCGATGTAGTGTATTTATCTTCCTGTTCAAAATGTGCAGAAAAAATTGTACTACTTTTTCTAGGCACCCAGTCATGTTCACTTCTTTCCGCCTGTACCATGCTGACCCATTTATGTTTTGTAAGATCGTCACTCGGAAATCTAAAAAAATAATATAACATAATAATCTGTTTTATCTAGGTACATTACATATATTCTAATATTACTAATAAAATATCTAATAGCCTGCTATTACTGATCTCATTCTATAGTGTTTTTATTATGAACAGTTGAAAGCCAGAACTTATTATATTCAGTATAATTTTATTTAAGCAAGAGTCAAGACGCTCACTAAGGCCTCCCCCACATTAGGCGCGCGCATTCCTCTGGCGTATCAGCGACGCGGCCGCCGCGTGCACGCCGCGAGTTCGCAACCATACAATAGGAGCCCGCGACACACGCGCGGCGCTCGCGCTACTCATACGCCCGATGATTTCGCACGCGTAATGTGGGATCAGTCAGCCTAACTAACAAGAAAACTCAGGTTGCGCAATCGAGCGGTTCGAACGCTATGTATTTTGCCTTCGATTTCGCTTCTGGTTGATTAATCTATGACAATGTCATAATATCATAATGACATATTCTATTTGTCCTTGTCGCGCTGCAGTTGCCATCATATTCTCTATCCTTTTCGAACCGCCATATTACTAAAATTCCGAAATTTATTTGTAAATGAGTGAAAAAATACAAATATGATGTTCCTTTATATCTTACTTACGTATGGTATGAAATTCCTTCACTCTTATTTATCTTGGAACCACAGTTTTACACTTTCATAATACACAGCTCGACATTTAAGATTATTATTGTCACAAATGTCACACCACGGACACGCTTTGCTTCGCTCGCTGCTACTAGCCGACTAAGTGAAATTACAACAATTGTCTGAATTTGACTGCAACAATTTGCACGCGCTAGTCCGATATCTACCTCTTTATTGTATATATAACATCATTGATGAAAACCTACAATGTATTTTAATATATATTAGATACAAATATTTGCAAATATTTGTGCAGACTCTTGTTGATTGTGTAAGTATGTAGGCGAAGGGAGACTTTTTATGTAGGCGAAAGGAGAGTCATAAGTGTTTCCCAATAAAAAAATAAATAAATACGTTTAAAATAACTTCTGAAATACTTTCGTTGATCGCAATCTCATTCATAAAAGGCGAGCGCCATTTTACAATTGTCTGGCGTAATAAAAGGAACGGTGTGATAGACAGCCGGCTTTTATTGAATAAACTCGTTAGGCGTTTGTTGGAAACAATTTTTTTCCAAACGTTCAAATTACAATTTAATTTATTTCTCCTTTGTCTTATTTTTCTTTTTGTGATCGTAACAGGAAGTTGAGTTAAAGCGTATAATGTCTAATTGTTTTTTTTATTCTTTATCTAATTAATTTGAAGGGAGAAGGAGAAATTAATGTTTAAAAATATAAATGGTTATGATGTATACAAAAACGTTTTTTGAATTGTTTTTTTTTTCTGATTCGTTTAGGGATGAAATGTGTAGAAAGTAGTATTTTCTACAGGGTTCTACAAGGTTAAACATGGGGCTAGAAATATATTACTTATGTATATTTTTATGAGATACCTTACATCGCTATTACACAAAATGTACTGATAAAATAATTAAAGAATAACCAAACATGGCCAACCGACGCGGATACTTTAAGGGCGAGCTATTTTACTTTTGGTGTAATCGCATAGTTGTTTTATTTGTTGATATTTATGTCACAATTATTACTGAGATCCAATACGTCGCTCTTTAATCTTTTAATTTTTCGGTTTTTTTATATTTACCAAACAAAAATATTAATCTCTTCTTGCCAAAAATATTAATCGACACATTATTCAAAAATAATAAATTTACTTGCATATTTCCCCATTCCATTATTTTTTCACCAATTTCCTCCTAAAATAACAAAAGATTTGCTGATATAGCGAAAAACATTCGATTTTGATCGCGTGTCATAGCTATAAGCTTTTGACGCGCAATCTAATTTGAAATCAGCCGCGGGCCAATCTAATCCGTGTTACAACGCGGGACCGCTTCATAAATTCCACAGTATTTGCTCGTTTTAGGGTCAACTCACACCGAAAGAGCGGCGAAGGGCAGTGAAAGGAAACGCAGTTTAGTGTCATATGAGTTTTAACTTTATTTTCATAACTATAATACTAATTATCGAATGAGAAACTCAAACGAGTCGCTCGGATGCCCGCGACGCCGCGGAAGTTCCGGCGAATTTCATAAACGGAGCGCGGGAATCCGCGCTTCGCTGCCCTTCGCCGCTCTTTCGGTGTGAGTTAAACACTGCTGACATGGAAATTGTTATCTCATTTAATACTGATAATAGGAAAATAAAATTTTAAAATATAATTATATTGATTACTAGCTATCACCCGCGTGGCTTCGCCCGTATGGATGTCGGACTTCTACCCCTTTGGGCTTTTTTATGGATGGAAAATCATCAAATGACTTCTCCTGCCCTGGGCGGAGAGGAGGGAGTGTCAGACTTTTACTGACTTAAACCTACCCTTGTTCATTCGGTTGACCCCTTTAGGAGTTGAATATCTAAATATCCTGACGAAAGAGTGAAAGCGTTTAGTAAAAGAGGTAAGCTGTTATTTCAACGGCTGATTAGGTTTGCAGAAAAATATGCCATGCTATGTTATCGCTTTACTACCCTTGAGATCGACAAGGAATCTAGTTATTTATTTTTTACTGACTACAGTGAAGGAAAACATCGAAAGGGAATCACAACCTACAATTACTATAATTCTCGAATCGCCAATCTACCTTAAACAACAGCACGATATGAGACCTTTTCCCTGAAGTGGACCATAATCGTCTGGTACTATTATTAGGCATAAAAAAGCAATTATCTCGATTTCCACTACGACATCTAAAGTCAAAGTCACAGTGGTTCCTCTCTGAAGTCTCGAAAACCCTTCGAATTAAAAGTTGGCAATCTCAATCCCATGTCACGCGTAAATCGGCCAGACATCCAATTTGGAGCCGTTACGTGGTGTGAGCACAGTGCAGTTGGAACACAGTAGTTTTGCTTCAGACAAATTGTCGTACAATGTGTTGTGGAAATGTTTTGGAGTAGTGCTGTGTTTTTACACAGTGCATAGTGGTATATTAGTAGTTTTGAGGATGACGTGGTTCCTTATGCAAATTTTATGCATAATTTTCATTTTGTTGGATTTAAGTCTAATATAAAAAAAGTCTAAGAGGCTTATTAAGCCTTATGGTTTTTAGAATGTAGAAAAAAAACGTGTACGAGGAAAAGGTTGAAAACTCTTTAGCGTCCATTGGCAAGTATCCTCCGACTAAACTGGTGTTATATTAGGTGAGTTTTCGTCATTTTGATGTCGCTAGGGGCTTTAAAACGTCCAAAATTACAATTTCATGTCCTTTTGAAGTGATGAAGATGATTTTGGATATTTAATGCCGATTTCAAGTCTGAGGTGTGGTGGAATATGGCGAAAAAGAGGGAGGTGAGTAAATTAATAAGTAGATAAATTACAATATAATTTCTCATTTTTTTTTCACGTTTTATTTATTTATTTATTTAAACTTTATGCACACATGTACAATGGCGGACTTAATGCCTTAGGCATTCTCTACCAGTCTACCCAGGGTGGTCAGTAGGTGCACTAATAAAAAGAACAAAGAAAACGAAAAGAAGAACACATTTTAAATTAACGTTTTATAGATTGAGAACTTACGTGGCTTACGGGTCGTGAGTCAAATGTCAAATGATCATCTCATCAACTCTGTACAAGAACGTCTGTTTCAATGCCACTCTTGTTAATAACCGGCAACGAACATGGAGGTTCTCCCTCACCCCGCATGCGGGCCCTATCGACTAATGAAAACGGTTCTCCAAATGCGGGCTTTGTGGCACTCGTGCCAGAAATCTCTCGCACCCGAAATGCGGGCCCTATCGACTAATAAAATTGCGCCAAAATTGTTCCCGTTCCCGGGGGATTTCCGTGACGAAAACTCTCATATATGTCCGTTCTCGGGTCCCGGACTATATATGTACCAAATTTCATTCAAATTATTTCAGTGGTTTAGGCGTGAAGAAGAGACAGACAGACCGACAGAAAGACAGAGGTACTTTCGCATTTATTATATTAGTGTAGATACATCAGAATAACATAATTATAAGCTCATGACCCACACGAAAGCGGAGCAGTAACCAAAGAGATCTTTCATGATCTTTCAAGCAGGGGCAGCTAGTTTATTCATAAAAACGAAACCTAATAAAAAACTAGAACCATAATATCATCTTGCATTACTGCTATTATTTTACAATGTACGTGAAAAAATTGAAAATAAATTGATCGTGCGTAAGTCGCGCGCGAATTGAGAGCAATCGCTTAGAAGGAACGCGATTAGGGTTCCTACAGACGGACGACAGTTTGTCGGCGACAGTTATCTGGGTCGAAGTCGAGAAACATATCCTACTAATATTATTTACATGTGAAAGTTGTGTTACTCATTTACCCACAATCTTCTGAACGGGTTTTGATAATATTTTAATCAATGTCCAATGATATTATAAGTAAAAAGGTGTAGATAGGTTACCGAAACGAAATCCTATCTTTAAAAACGACACACTAACGCACACACATACATACAAACAAATAAAAACATACATACTGAAGATAAATTACACCCAGACACAGAACAAACAATCATGCTCATGACACAAAGTTTGTCTTTTGTGGAAATCACTCACGATCTACGGCTTAGCCGTCCGTCCGTCCTATGGGAAGGCGTCTGTGTTTTTTATTTATTTTTTGGATGAGAAATCATCAAATGACTTCTCCCGCCGTGGCGTGGGCGAGAGGGCGTGTCAGTCTTTTACTGACTATAGTCAGTAAAAGACTGACACGCCCACCCTTGTTCTTTCGGTTGTCCTTTACCGTTCCAGGGGCGCGGTAACGCCGCCGGGGGGTTGCGGAATAGTTCTAATAAACTATTCCGCAACCCCCCGGCGGCGACAGATCGTTACTGACGGTTGTCGCTGGAAAATTGTTTCTCGTTTGTTCCCAGTTTTTCGTCACAAGCGGCGAGCAAGGCGGGTGTCTTGTTACGGGGGTATTCACCCTACGCAGTAATCCGAAGGGGGATATGCACTGATGGTATCGCTGTGAACACTACGCTCTTATAATTTCTTTTTTAACTGCTTTTTGGTTTCGTAGTGTGAGGTTTCTTTACTCAACCAAATTTTATTAAAGGATTTTTAACAATACACATCAATCACTATAAGTGCGAAAGTAACTGTTTGTCTGTTACGCTTTCACGCCCATACTAATTGTAACGTTGTGATTTTTTTGTTTAGTGGTCAACACTTGTTGCTCTTACTAAGCATATGTAAACGCGCCATAATGGGTCTATGTAATTGATCCTAATTGTCTTTGACATTTGTCTATAACACTAGTGCGACAAGCTCTTGTCAGATTCCCATGTTTGGGGGAGTATTGTTTTAAATATGGGTGCATTTATATTATTTCTGTTTATCAACAACGTTAAATGTTTTGAGGAGGTCGCTGCCTTCATCTTGAAAATAAATTGTCGTATTTTCTAATTTAACAATTTGCATAAAGCGAGTATATTTTCATAGGATTTCAGCAAATTGGAATCTTATAGACGAGAAAATCTCCCACATTGGAAAGGGGTAATTTAGTTTCGGGTGATAGGAACCCAAGGATTCTTTAGATCTTGGATCGAGCGGCGTCGGTCGATTCAAGGATTTTTTCGATGTGGATTTAACTGGCCGGCAAGGCGTCAGGCAGTCAGCCTGGACGAATTTAAATAATTGAAAGGCTTGTAGTGCTGCGTGCGGATTTTGTGGACAATCACGGCTGTGTGGACCAGCCTGCAAGCAGCACTGAGCCGTAATTTTATTGTGGATTGTGGCTGGGTGTCTCAGGTGTAAATCGTTTCCTGTGAAACACCGCCTGGGCGGGATTTTTATTTTACGAAGAATTTATTCAAGGAAAGAATTTATTTCTAGGAAGAATTTATTTTGTCTTCGTTTTCCCTGTTTTCTGGATTGAGCCCTTCAACCCCGGTAGGATTGAAGAGGCTGTGCCACGTGGACTCGCTGACGAAGGGTCGGAAGGCGAGTTACCATAAGGAATGTGTCGCAAGTACCTTTTATAAACATTTAACCTCTTTGAACAAATGATAAATTCATTTACTTTTAATTACCAGTGGTGACATTATCCTACACTTTTAGATTCGTGTATTTAGTAGTCTGAGTAGATGGAATCCATAGCCTGAGGATCCACACACTGAGCTAGAGTTTAAGTAGGCAATCTACTAGGCTACCGTTGCTTGTGAATCCTGGACGTTCCAACACGTCCACTTTGGAATCGCCAGGATTGACCCAACATTGTTTAGTACAATATTGTATGAGTATCTAATTAGGAACTTTCCAGAAATTACCTTCTTGTTATTTGCAACTTGTTTTAAATAAAGTGTAGTTCAACAAGTTTTGAAATTTTATTATTATTTTTTACACCCAATTAGCCGAACCTCTTTCTCATTCTTTGTCAGGGTGGGAAGCCCGGGCCAACCCCAATTTTCCCCTCTGACAAATGGCGCCCAACGTGGGGCCGATTTAAATAAAATTTGGTATAGAGATAGTAAATAGCCTGAAAAAGGACATAGAGTGGTTTATTTCCCAAAAAAAATTGTGATGTTTTTTCCTGTAGTTCCCAAACTGCGCAAATAAAACCCCTAGTTACAATATAATATGTGAAATCACTAGATGTATGATATCAACAATATTTTAAAAATAATATTTGTAGGTCTAAAATATTTACACAGCTTGTTATTAAATATTCTTCATTGAATTTGGCTCAAGTTGATCTGAATATCAAGCTATGGTTTATCTTTTTGACTCAAAAAGTACGTATTCCATTAGTCTATGAGAGTGAGGAAAAGTCCAGGTACAATTATTTCATGTAACAGACGATATCGTGCCGAATTTTTCACGAAATGAATGATCAATCCAAGGCGTGTACAAACTTGCGAAATACTAGGTGAATTTTTAGTCCTGTGCCACCCGCTAGGAGATGATTCTACCCATGAAAACAAACAACTTTTCTTATGGAACCAACTCTGAAATCGCGAAAAAAATATCAGCTGTTCCTAACAAAAGTTCAATTCCCTCCGACCGTAATATATGAAACAGCTGATAGTTTTTTTGTTCTTGAACTTTTGACTCATTTCCCATACACAAACTGTCAAAGTTCTCAAATATCCGGGCAATGACTGGTCATTGTGAAACGACTGCAATAGCAGACTTAATCACCAAAAAGCGTCCTAACTTACATAAACCGAGGTCACAGAAGAATCATAAGACCCTTTAATCCAATAAGCAACAAAACAAACAGCTAAAAACTTCATCCTTACACAAAGTAACTCTGAACTATTCGTTTCCTAGCGCAAAAAAAGAACTTTTAACTACTCAAGTTTGCGCATCCTTTGTTTAAGTTGTGCTAAGTTGCGCTAAGTTGTGCTAACGATTGAACTTGGCTCGCTCATAGTGCTTCGATGTTTGTCCTCTGTCTTCTAACTTACATCAATCACTTTTGTTGGTATAAGTTGAGCGGGTTGTTATGATAGCTTGTAAAAAGTGTTATTGCTTGAAGATATTCGAAGGAATGTGTGAAGTGGAAAACCTGATCTTGATGCTGATTTTCTTGTTTACAGACTTAACGTAATTTAAGTTAAGTGTAAATAAGTATATTAAGTAAATTAACGTAGGGTATAGTGGCCATGTTTTTAATAGGGTCTACATTGGCGCTAATTCTCTTCTTGTACACAGACTTCACTAAATTTAAGTTAAATGCATCTCTCTCTTTCCATTTCTTAAAGAAAAGGACAGAAGATACATTTTAGTTTAATCCTGGCCAATTAGAAGTGAACTGAAGTAAATCGACGTATTTTTAGTCGCCATGTTTTTAATCGCGTCTAAATTATCTATGGAGAGTCTTAATTTGACAGGACTTAACTAATAATTTATCTGCTGTTTTTTTTCTTAATTTAGTGTAAAGAAAAAAAATGCACGGAACTTAAATTTAGTTTAATCTATGAACTAGGGAATCGACACCAATGTTTATGTTTTACTATGAATAAATAGGGAAACGTTTTAAACGTTGATTGAACCTAAGTGTCGTGATGGCCCAGTGGATAATAGGGATGACGACAGCATTAAAAAAATTGTATTCTGTTTAGTCCGTCTAATAGATCGGCCGAAAATACGAGACACGTATTTTTTGCTTGATCAAATTAATAAAAATATACAAAGTTAAAGAGCAACAAAGTTTCGGAGTGGGGGCTTTTGACGTCACCGTAATGTAAAAATAGTATCTTATTGTGACGTCACGCGCAACTTCAACGCACTGTAACGTCGTTATTCTTTGTTTACGAGAAAAAAGGAAAAATACGTGTCCAAAATTTTTTGATAATCTTTCTGACGGACTAATAACTTTTTTTTTGTCGTCTCGCGTATTCTTCTACCTCTAACTTTATGTACTTTCTTTCTATTGTGTAGGACTTCAGGTATCCCATACTTCGTAAGTCCTCGTCGTTGGCGTCGGCACTCTTTCGCTAACATTTTTAAGTCGAAATATAGCTTGATGACAAAGAAGAATCTGACAATTGGTTGAAATTAATTAGTTTTATACTTAGTATCGTCAAAATATAGCTTTTTACCCATGCTTTTCGACATAACCAGGTAACTTTTATCTGAAGAGTAAGTTTGACGTTTTGACAGCTTTTGTATAGAAAATATGTCAAACCGACATATTTATTCCTCAGATAGAACTTAACTGATGATTGAAAAATCAGCCCTAAGTGTAAAAAATAATAATATGAAATAACTGTTTTATTTCTTTTTATTTTATATAATCTTTTCTGTATAGTACAAATACAAAAATGGTCATGGCTACCAAACAATCGTAAACAAAAAATAAATAATTCGCATTTTACATATTCCTATAATCTAAATATATATGTATCAATTTGTAAAATGACTGACTGATTCAATAACTGTTGGTATATCCACGCACAGCAAACCGGGAGTCTAGAGACATGAAATTGGAGAGTATATTCCATGTGAAGAGTACTTATCCACTAAGAAAATATTTTTGGGAAATCAACCTTTAAAGGGGTAAAATAAAGGATGGAAGTTTCGGCATCATCTAGTCTATACTATAAATATGATAATTTTGTTTTATCATGTATTTGGTGCTACTCTCTGGATAAAGGCCTCCTCCAAAAATTTCCACATGCATGCGGTCCTATGCCAACCGTATCAAACAGAACCCGGCGACCTTGACAAGATCATCGGTCCATCTCTGGCAGGGCTCTTAACACTTCGTTTTCCGATACGCGGTCACCACTCGAGAGCATTTCCTACCCAAAGAAAGATGTCGGTGGCACAGTGGTTATGGCACTTTTTTTTTTTTGGTGAGTGGGAAATCATCCAATGACTGCTCCCGTCCTGGGTGCGGCGGGAGGGCGTGTCAGACTCTTACTGACTAAAACACAGTGGTTATGGCACTTGCCTCTCATGTAACAGGTTGTAGGTTCAAATTGGGCAGTACCATTGCGACTTTTTCAATTCATACGTACTTTTTAAAGTTGATCTTGAACATCACTTACAGGCACGTAAAGCCGTTGGTCCTGGTTTTCATTCGTAGAACTTTGACAGTCGTTACAGACAGTAACTTGTAAGTAGCCAGAAACTCTGACCAGTCTTACTAAGAAGTATCGTATCGCCCAGCTACTGGGTTGTGGAGGTCTGATAGGCAATCACTTCACGAAAAACACTGGTATCCAGCTGAATCCAGTTAGGCTGGAAGCTGACCCCAACATAGTTGGGAAAAGGCTAGGGAGATAAGATAATGATGAACGTCAGTTCTGCGAGCTTTGTGCCCCAATGTATAATTAAAACTATTCTAAAATACACACGCAAGAAACATCGCTGTAAACATAAACATAGTCCAATAAACACCACAAAATGGTGTCACAGTGGAATATTAGCACACAGAAACTAAATGCATAAATTAATTAAAACTTTGTTGTAAGTTCGCCTCAGTGTTGTTATATTAGAGATACTGCCGACTAAGTCTACTGCACTGAAATATGTGGGGAATATTATGTTGTTATGTAGCCTTAAGGTTTATATACTACTAGCTCTTGCCCGCGACTTCGTCCGCGTGGAATGACTGATTACCGGGATGAAAACTATCCTATGTCTTTTCTTAGGTCCCAGACTATTTCTGTACCAAATTTCATTCAAATCGGTTCGGTGGTTTAGGCGTGAAGAAGATACAGACAGACAGAAAGACAGACAGACAGAGTTACTTTCGCATTTATAATATTAGTATGGATGTAATAAAATTTGTAGGCACGGTTGGCGCAGTGGTTGAGCGTTTGG
>CM066236.1:3572856-3667047 GCA_033675125.1 Athetis lepigone | reverse complement strand
AGCTATGGTTTATCTTTTTGACTCAAAAAGTACGTATTCCATTTGTCTATGAGAGTGAGGAAAAGTCCAGGTACAATTATTTCATGTAACAGACGATATCGTGCCGAATTTTTCACGAAATGAATGATCAATCCAAGGCGTGTACAAACTTGCGAAATACTAGGTGAATTTTTAGTCCTGTGCCACCCGCTAGGAGATGATTCTACCCATGAAAACAAACAACTTTTCTTATGGAACCAACTCTGAAATCGCGAAAAAAATATCAGCTGTTCCTAACAAAAGTTCAATTCCCTCCGACCGTAATATATGAAACAGCTGATAGTTTTTTTGTTCTTGAACTTTTGACTCATTTCCCATACACAAACTGTCAAAGTTCTCAAATATCCGGGCAATGACTGGTCATTGTGAAACGACTGCAATAGCAGACTTAATCACCAAAAAGCGTCCTAACTTACATAAACCGAGGTCACAGAAGAATCATAAGACCCTTTAATCCAATAAGCAACAAAACAAACAGCTAAAAACTTCATCCTTACACAAAGTAACTCTGAACTATTCGTTTCCTAGCGCAAAAAAAGAACTTTTAACTACTCAAGTTTGCGCATCCTTTGTTTAAGTTGTGCTAAGTTGCGCTAAGTTGTGCTAACGATTGAACTTGGCTCGCTCATAGTGCTTCGATGTTTGTCCTCTGTCTTCTAACTTACATCAATCACTTTTGTTGGTATAAGTTGAGCGGGTTGTTATGATAGCTTGTAAAAAGTGTTATTGCTTGAAGATATTCGAAGGAATGTGTGAAGTGGAAAACCTGATCTTGATGCTGATTTTCTTGTTTACAGACTTAACGTAATTTAAGTTAAGTGTAAATAAGTATATTAAGTAAATTAACGTAGGGTATAGTGGCCATGTTTTTAATAGGGTCTACATTGGCGCTAATTCTCTTCTTGTACACAGACTTCACTAAATTTAAGTTAAATGCATCTCTCTCTTTCCATTTCTTAAAGAAAAGGACAGAAGATACATTTTAGTTTAATCCTGGCCAATTAGAAGTGAACTGAAGTAAATCGACGTATTTTTAGTCGCCATGTTTTTAATCGCGTCTAAATTATCTATGGAGAGTCTTAATTTGACAGGACTTAACTAATAATTTATCTGCTGTTTTTTTTCTTAATTTAGTGTAAAGAAAAAAAATGCACGGAACTTAAATTTAGTTTAATCTATGAACTAGGGAATCGACACCAATGTTTATGTTTTACTATGAATAAATAGGGAAACGTTTTAAACGTTGATTGAACCTAAGTGTCGTGATGGCCCAGTGGATAATAGGGATGACGACAGCATTAAAAAAATTGTATTCTGTTTAGTCCGTCTAATAGATCGGCCGAAAATACGAGACACGTATTTTTTGCTTGATCAAATTAATAAAAATATACAAAGTTAAAGAGCAACAAAGTTTCGGAGTGGGGGCTTTTGACGTCACCGTAATGTAAAAATAGTATCTTATTGTGACGTCACGCGCAACTTCAACGCACTGTAACGTCGTTATTCTTTGTTTACGAGAAAAAAGGAAAAATACGTGTCCAAAATTTTTTGATAATCTTTCTGACGGACTAATAACTTTTTTTTTGTCGTCTCGCGTATTCTTCTACCTCTAACATTTATGTACTTTCTTTCTATTGTGTAGGACTTCACTGGTATCCCATACTTCGTAAGTCCTCGTCGTTGGCGTCGGCACTCTTTCGCTAACATTTTTAAGTCGAAATATAGCTTGATGACAAAGAAGAATCTGACAATTGGTTGAAATTAATTAGTTTTATACTTAGTATCGTCAAAATATAGCTTTTTACCCATGCTTTTCGACATAACCAGGTAACTTTTATCTGAAGAGTAAGTTTGACGTTTTGACAGCTTTTGTATAGAAAATATGTCAAACCGACATATTTATTCCTCAGATAGAACTTAACTGATGATTGAAAAATCAGCCCTAAGTGTAAAAAATAATAATATGAAATAACTGTTTTATTTCTTTTTATTTTATATAATCTTTTCTGTATAGTACAAATACAAAAATGGTCATGGCTACCAAACAATCGTAAACAAAAAATAAATAATTCGCATTTTACATATTCCTATAATCTAAATATATATGTATCAATTTGTAAAATGACTGACTGATTCAATAACTGTTGGTATATCCACGCACAGCCCAAACCGGGAGTCCTAGAGACATGAAACTTGGAGAGTATATTCCATGTGAAGAGTACTTATCCACTAAGAAAATATTTTTGGGAAATCAACCTTTAAAGGGGTAAAATAAAGGATGGAAGTTTCGGCATCATCTAGTCTATACTATAAATATGATAATTTTGTTTTATCATGTATTTGGTGCTACTCTCTGGATAAAGGCCTCCTCCAAAAATTTCCACATGCATGCGGTCCTATGCCAACCGTATCAAACAGAACCCGGCGACCTTGACAAGATCATCGGTCCATCTCTGGCAGGGCTCTTAACACTTCGTTTTCCGATACGCGGTCACCACTCGAGAGCATTTCCTACCCAAAGAAAGATGTCGGTGGCACAGTGGTTATGGCACTTTTTTTTTTTTGGTGAGTGGGAAATCATCCAATGACTGCTCCCGTCCTGGGTGCGGCGGGAGGGCGTGTCAGACTCTTACTGACTAAAACACAGTGGTTATGGCACTTGCCTCTCATGTAACAGGTTGTAGGTTCAAATTGGGCAGTACCATTGCGACTTTTTCAATTCATACGTACTTTTTAAAGTTGATCTTGAACATCACTTACAGGCACGTAAAGCCGTTGGTCCTGGTTTTCATTCGTAGAACTTTGACAGTCGTTACAGACAGTAACTTGTAAGTAGCCAGAAACTCTGACCAGTCTTACTAAGAAGTATCGTATCGCCCAGCTACTGGGTTGTGGAGGTCTGATAGGCAATCACTTCACGAAAAACACTGGTATCCAGCTGAATCCAGTTAGGCTGGAAGCTGACCCCAACATAGTTGGGAAAAGGCTAGGGAGATAAGATAATGATGAACGTCAGTTCTGCGAGCTTTGTGCCCCAATGTATAATTAAAACTATTCTAAAATACACACGCAAGAAACATCGCTGTAAACATAAACATAGTCCAATAAACACCACAAAATGGTGTCACAGTGGAATATTAGCACACAGAAACTAAATGCATAAATTAATTAAAACTTTGTTGTAAGTTCGCCTCAGTGTTGTTATATTAGAGATACTGCCGACTAAGTCTACTGCACTGAAATATGTGGGGAATATTATGTTGTTATGTAGCCTTAAGGTTTATATACTACTAGCTCTTGCCCGCGACTTCGTCCGCGTGGAATGACTGATTACCGGGATGAAAACTATCCTATGTCTTTTCTTAGGTCCCAGACTATTTCTGTACCAAATTTCATTCAAATCGGTTCGGTGGTTTAGGCGTGAAGAAGATACAGACAGACAGAAAGACAGACAGACAGAGTTACTTTCGCATTTATAATATTAGTATGGATGTAATAAAATTTGTAGGCACGGTTGGCGCAGTGGTTGAGCGTTTGGCTGCTGTGCTGCGGGTCGTTAGTTCGATTCACAGAAAAATATATAGGATTCATAACGGGAGCGGGCAAGTAATCAAAATCATACAGTAAATAGTTACCGTGGCCCCGGAACATAAAGGACAGCCCAAGGAACATGGATAGTTTAGTCAGTAAAAGTCTGACACGCCCTCCCGTCCCGCCTACACCGGGAGAAGTCATTAGATGATATCCCACCCACTAAAAAAAAATCGGGGATAAAACCGCGGGGACAGCTCGTTTTTCATAAAAAACCAAAGTTAAAGTCAACGTGTCAATTCATTACATATTCGAATTGTTAAGGAGTACCTGCAAACCTGTGACAGATATCCAAATACTTAACAATTCCACCCACTCTCTGCCCTTTTTTTTAAATGGGGACAATCCCACCAAACTCCTGAAAGCCAGATTCAACAGTGGAGACCGCCAAAAAAGCGCCGAGTAATGAAGCTCGACGAGTCCCGGAGAAACGATTCATCTGTCTTGGATCCCGCAACTAAATTAATCAGAAATGAACAGCGGAGGAGTAAGAAAAAATATATTTCTCTCTACACTCTCTCTATTAAAAGCGCGCATAACGAAGTATTCGCGTTAAATATCGCGTATTTTTCAAATACTTAATAATTCTACCAACTCACTGCGAACACCTATTAAATGCGCGCATAACGAAGTATTCGCGCGAAATATCGCGTATTTCCAAGTACTTACGAGTATAAGCTCCAATTACTAGCGCGCCACGTGTCGCGTAATTATTAATCGCCATTACGCCAGGCGTGAGCACGGATGTCGTCGATAGCCAACAGATTACAACCTTTTTTAAACCGTTCATTTAAAGCGAGAGATATATGGATGCCTTCGTATTTTAAAAAAAGAATCGGTGAACATTGATGACAGCTGGCGACCGTGTATAATTCCGAATTTGAATTTTGACAGCTGAGTTCTACTGCCTCAGGCTGCCTAAAAGTTTGATTATACTGGCATGAAATAAGGGATACAACCACAGATTAATAAATAGTTACTACGTAACAGATACTTCACTCCAATACAAAAACCAAAATACCTACGCTATAATAGCCTACAAAATCATAATAATAATACCAGTTGTTTGCAGCAAGGAGAAATGTACCATAAGCACGCACAAAGAGAGTTGAGATTCTTTTGCCCGCCGCGCGACAAACGTGTGTGCGTGTCGTCCAGCAAATCTGCTAGGGTATGGGTACGTATGATGACAATGGTAATAAAACGAATGTTTTATAAAAACAATTAATATTTTATTTGTTGATCAAATATTTTTTAGTTTGATAAATTGACTGATGCATATTTTTCGTTCCTTGAATTCCCGACTAATATATTTTAGTGTCGAAAATATCCAAAAGCGCGTGAATAATTTTAATAAATAATCAAAAGCGAAACAAGAGAATTGGGAAACAGGGGAATTGCACAATAATCAGGCAATAATTACGTGGTTTCGGCATTTTGATAGTCAGCGCTGTACCCGTGACGCGCGAGCACTCAGCCGGGCGCGCGACAGCCCGGTGTTCGTTGTATCGTCGACGATACGCGAAGCGGTAGGCATAAAACGCGTGGCCTTGAGCGAGTGACGGACGCCTGATAAAACTTAGCTCATAAGCCAATATTTTCATTCGTCTATTATTTTTAAACCGTTCATTTAATGCCAGGGATATTTAGATCCCTTCGTTTTTACGAAATGAATTAGTGACTGTGGGATATTTACCGTTATGATTTGAATATTGACAGGTAGCTTTTGCTTACGACTCCGCCTGGACCTGTATAAAGTTAAGTTTACTAAAACCCACAAAACTAGTGTTCTTTTTTTTATTGTTCAGGATAAAACTTAGTTTATGAGCTAATTATTTATTATCTTTTAACACTAACTTAACTTTTTAGTCGTCCATTAAAATACGCCTTTTAAAAAGTATTGGTGGACGTTAGTGACAGTTGGCGACCATGTTTATGATTCGAAATTTAAAAATTGAGAAGTTAATTCTGTCCGCGGTTCCACTCGCATAAAAGTTAAGTGTATCATAAAACTCATGGATTAAGTGATAAAACCCAGCTTATATTGTGACACTAGACAATATTGTACCTTTATAACAAAGAAATTATAATATTATTAATCAAAAGCATTTTCACCTCTTTTTTATGGATGGGAAATCATCAAATGACTTTTCCTGCTCTGAGCGGGACGGAAGGACGTGTCAGACTTTTACTGACTAAAACCCACCCATGTTCCTTCGGTTGCCCTATATGTTCCGGGGCTACGGTAACTGTTAGAACTATTCCGCAACCCTGGCAGGCCCCTTCACGTGCTGACTGCTCTTTGAGGCGCGCGTGGAACAAATCGCGACGTCGACACAGGCCTAGTCCTAGTTGGGCGGCGAGCTACCCATCGCTCGCCGTTCACAGTCTCGAGCCTACGGTGGCCGGTAGTCGTCCTGCGACTCTCGAGGCCTACGCTTGGGTCCTGCCTCACACGCGAAGCTGTCTCCTTCTCCAGCATGACTGCTTCACATAAGGAGGCGACGGCGTCCCCGTTCAGTCTCGCTCCGAAGCCTGGCGTGAACCAGCGCCGGGCGGACACGGCGGTAGTTTCTTCAGTAATGGGTTTGTTTCCCGGACTATCTTTTACTAGTGTCTCGCTTGAGTTTGGCTTCAATGGGTTGGCTTTGACAACTTCTACACAAGCTTTATAGAATGAAATCTATATAAAATAAATGTTATTTTTATCACGTATTCCTTAACTTGGAACTTGGAGTTTGTACTCTATAAATAGCTATTGAATTCTTATATTTTTTAGAAAATACACATGAATTTAAAAAGGGTGGTCTTCACGGAAAAAGATCAATTAAAGCTAAAAATAGAATCAACACGTGTGTAAGGCTGCTATCTCATTGGCGTTTAACAAGCGTTAGCGTTTCTAACGTCTGCAAGCAAGGTCTGCCGTAAGCAAGGTGGACGATGTTAGCGTGTGTCTAGTGTTGAAAGACACATGGGAAAACCTTAACGCTCGTCCGTAAGGTTCTGTTGAAAATCAGCGTAAGGCAACATAGTAGTCTGGTATTATGCTAAACTGGACAAAGGTCCAGTCTATCTCTCTCTGTCTCGAGGCTGCGCTTAATATTTTAGCGCAGCCTCGGGACACCGGAGGCAAAAATTTTTCAAACCGGAGGCACGCGTTGTTATTCTTTTTTATAATAATTTCAATTAATTAGTAATTTCAATGAAATATGCAAGGAATTTAATTTGGATCCATTCGCAACTAGTGTGAAATCGGCCAGAAGGTGCTTAAGCCTTAAATTTTTCAAGTAGCATTAGGTTTTTTTTTTTTCTTTTTTGATTAATTTATTACTTTCTTGTGCAAAAACCATAGTTATTTGAGTGCAGACAAGATTTTAGTGTATGGTGACTATACGTGAGGACTTGTTATTGGCTTTGTGATGACTATTGTTTTCTTTCTGTATTGGTTTTATTAGCTGTAAGTCCTCCATGTAATAATTAAATAAATAAAAAAATAAATAAATATAGTTTAAACATGTGGTTTTTTGCATATAAATATTTTTCTTTCTTTCTTTTAAACGTCAGTGGAATAAATCTTTCAAAATAATCAAATATATATTAAAGATTTTATGTATTCACCCAAACCTTTACAAAATACACATCAATGACACAAATTCACGCGACGTTTATACCGCATGAATGTAGTGTTGGACGATGTCAGACGTTGGAGAAATCAAAGCGCGTAAAACGCCAGTAAGATAGCGGCCTAACAGGGCTTTACAAGCGTGTGTGATACATTAAACACGCGCGACTTCAATGTCGCGTTTACATCGCGTTTCTAATGTAAGACGATGACAACCGTCGAAAAAACGCCAACGCTCGTAAAATGCCAGTGAGATATCGGCCTAAAACTTTGTAAATAATCAAATAAATATATTAAAGACTTTATGTATCCAGCCGAATCTTTCCGAAATACAACATTGATACAAATTCACACCAGAATATAATAATAGCCGGAGATATTTTAAGGATATCCAATATTATCGGTTTTGGTATATATGTATATACCGGTTTCAACTGAAGCCACAATACGCTGGTAGACTACGCGTAATATTTGGTTACCTATTATAGTGTGGTGGGTAAAATTCGCGATATATTTCGATTATTTTAGTTTTATTTGGAACACATAATTGAATACAGACAATGTGTTGTGTACTAGGTATATAGGTTTCACGGAAAACAACGGTTTGAGCTGAATTTGCGAGATTTGGGACTCAGTTACTCTAAGGGGATTTAAACCTCCGAACACACGTCATTCGTGATACAACAGAACGATAATAGCAGCGCGACAGCCGGTTGTCGCTTGGTCGTCGAGTAGTTGAGGAATAAACTATTCATATGTTAAAATTAAAAAGTTTGTTCAATATACGGTTACTGCGTCATCAGTTCCTTTTCTTATAACTTTATCTTCAATATAGAAGCAGTGAGTTGCACCGCAACACAACGTGGAAAAGAAAAAATAAATACTGTACTCTTTGAAAAAAAATAAGAACCTGGTGAGTACTGGTGACATAATCTATGTAAAAAAATGTTCTGTACTCTATATGATAGAATACGGAATAAGCAAAATACGTCCAAAACTAGATACGGCAAATATCATACAATACGAGAAAATGAATACAGTGACTGCATCAGGAAAATGACGCTTATGAAAACCAAGCTACAGATGCGCTCATTGCGTGTTTCATTGGTTACATTTGCTCATAAAGATTGACAGCAAATGCCACCCAATATTGTATTCTATTTGCACAAACAGAAACACCCGTCCAAAATTGCATCAATATAAACAAAAACCGTTCTAAAAATGTATTTCATCTACGCGCAGTGTGCATGAAATTGTTGTATAATGAAACAGGCACCCTAGGGATGGCCCCGAAATACGCAGTGTGTTGTCACCGCGTTGATTGAATTTGTCACGCCAAAGAGTACATGCGTGTCACTAGGAAATTTGGCGGAATGAAACATTTTTACAGGCTGCTCGTCTATCTGGGGATGTCTGTCAAAATTTTTGCCGTCCAGTAATTGAAGTGTGTCGGTTTGATGAAGTTTTTTTTTGGGAGCTGCATGCTTTTTTTTTTGGTTCGTTGGGGTAAGGTAGGTTGTTTGTTTTGATACTGTGTAATATCCGAGTGTTATAATATCCGAGTATATTAATATATTTTTTAATACTTACGTTCATTGTCTTAATTACGGGAGAAGAGTTTTCGCTTAGCCTCCATCTTCAAACTAATAAAATTGCTGAAAAGCACAATTTTTCAGCTTTGATGACTTTTTTATGTTTCTATACTCTTTGATTAATTCTAATTTTTGTAATATAAATATAGTTATGTTTTCTGTTTTATTTTTACCGTTAAAATCATCAGCTTGCTGCTGGACATTGGGTTTGGCGTATTGTTGTCAATTGCTCTTCTCATATTGACGGCCAATCTGTTTGTTTAAATGCGAAAATAATAATATGAGGTAGTAACTATCGGATTAAAAAAATATTTCTGTTTATGAGGAATGGTATTCTACACAAATACAATATTAATCTAGTACATAGTAAGCCAAAAAATATTAACAACGAGTTACAAAATTTATTAATTTACAACAAAAAAACCTCTATATACCCCGAAATTCCCTGAAAACTTTTTATTCCATTCTTTCAGCAGTCATGTCCTGTCACAAACCATGGCTACTCGTTACATTCAATTCTGTCTAGTGGAAACAACCGAAAACTTCAGTTTTTGCCGTTTACATATTGGCTGGACTATACATAAAGCCGGACTACATTCATAGACTACTACATATTGGGAATATGAATATGAGTTTATCGTTCTACATGCTTACGTGCTTTCCGAGGCACGAGATCTAGTGATGTCCTTAATCCTAATATTATAAAGCTGTAGAGATTGTTTGTTTATTTTATGTGAAACATCTATAGCCGCACGTAAAACAAAGAGTCACGGTCAAAATGGGCGTAAAACCAACAGCTTTAAAATATATTTTATGTGAAAGCTAATGACTATTACTTAATTTTATACTATGACGGCAATCACCCAAACAACCGGTGAGCAGAGATATTCAGTGATGTTCAAACGTATTTGTTATAGAATCCAAAACAATCGCTAATACAACGGAGATAACACGACACGATGTGGTGCAGAGGTAGGCCAAAGCACAGAACATATATACCCTAAAGAGGGCCAAAGAAACCAATATATTGGTTGACAAACACTGACACTGTCACTGAAAAAATATGAATTATGACTGACGTTATTCATATTTTGTTATTTGCTCACGTTTTGCTTTCATCGGTTTATTTACGACTCCTGATCCCTGCTATCGCAAACAGATGTAATATTCTGCAAACTAATGTGTGGTTGCTTCGAATTAAAATACAGTCGCGGCATGTCAGATCGCGCATATATAATACTTACATTTTGATCGATAAAGATCAAATCGGTAGAAATGCGATAGTTGAGCATTACTGTACTTGCTTAACAGGCAGAAGAACAGTAGGAAGTTGTGCCCACATAGTTTCAGTTTTGTGGTTTTTAGGGTTAGGATGGCACGAGCCTTTCATTGCACCCGCAGAACATTTATTAGATGTTATAGTTGATGATAACCATTGATATTTAAATAAAAGGTATCAATATACAGTAGTATTTAACAAATATGTGTGTTTTATTTAACCAATCTTTGAGATTTTTTTGCAGTCATACCCGGTCGATATTGGGGTTAACAAGTATTTAGGGGGTAATTAGAAGTACAATAAAGTAAATTACAACACATTTTATTTCTGTTGGTTTTACGCCCAGCTCTCATACAAAAATGCCCATGATCCTTTCTGGCGTGGCGACGCATGCTAATGATGGTGTATTACATTCGGCTAATGTATAAACTAAAATAAACTTCAAATTCACAGTAATTTTTAATTTTCACACTTGACTACTTAATTCAATCAAAAGTACTAGGCGCGCAGTAACGTGCAGTGGTAAATCGAAAACATGATCCACCACATATTTTAAATTTTCGCACATGACTACTTCACGTTACTGCTCGCCTAGTACTTTTGTTCTCTTAAGTTTTCAATCTTTAATTGAAAAATAACGTCCTGTAACTCTGTGGGACATTTCATTAAATAAAAAATCTTACTTGAAAACAAGGTCTAAATCCTTTATATTAATCTACCGGGTCCCAAGGCTAATCTACCAATGTTCCATACTTAAACTTTGTTTGTTGGGAAAAGAAGAAACGGGGACTGCGGGCAATATTTTTTACCTATTTTATTCAACTATATTAACGGGGACAGCGTACGGGGACAACGGGAACTATTTTCAAATATTTAATTGAAGTACCACTGTCCTCGTAGGACGGGGACACGGCGTACGGGGACAACGGGAACAAACCATATATAGATATACAGTCACAGTCTTGTGTACTGTGTGGCGACGCGAATGCTTGCGTGATGTTTCACATCTGCCAGGCGTCCCGTGACGGCTCACTTTTTTTTTGGTGGAACGCAATATTGTTAGACACTACTAGTTGGAATTGAAATATACTTTAGTGTATATAATTTAGTAGTTAGCTAAATTATATCACGCTACGACCTATGCAAGCAGAGCAATAACCAAAAACTGCGAGTGGAACTGCAAGGGACAGCTAGTAAACTTATAAAGTGCAGATTATCAACGTATGAATAATAAATAAGATTGAGTGAATTGTTGAATGAAGTGTATGGAAAAATATGAATAATAAGAGCCACATTGGTAGCCGGTTTCACTAAGGCACCACTATGCAACTATTGCTACTCTTATAGTTCTACCATAATATATTGTTACGTAGTACGTGCACAAAATTGCCAGAATTCCACACAACACAACACAACTATACATGTTCATACTAATCTCGCAAAATTATTGGACAGACATAATTTCAGAACTAGCAATACAGTTTACAGCATATTATTCTCAACTAAAACCAATATCCAATCGAAACTTGCACAAGAGACGTGTCGAGTTTATCGCCGCAGGCTTTGGGTCTACGTCACTTCGACGTGTGCATAATACAAGTGCTGGCGACCGTCGTCGCACTTTCACGTTTTGAGGGTTAGTTTAAGAGCTAGCATCTGGATAAAATAATTGAAAGTAAAATATTATTATTTTAAAGTCATAGTCCAAAGTAATTGACAATGCCACGGGTTGTTTGAAAGAGATACCGCGACCACAGACACAAAGGGCCAAGTAGGAAAATGGATGGGTTTTAGTCAGTAGAAGTCTGACATTCCCTTCCGCTCCGCCAAGAGCGGGAGAAGACATTGGATGATTTCCCATCCCAAAAAAGCCATTGACAATTCAGAGACAATTGAGTCAATAGCCTTTGACCTGCCTTCAAGGTCATCAGCGAGGCAGATAGGCAAAATCTCAAGTCGGTCAAAAAGTTCTGTTAATTTTTTCCATCCGTATTTTTTTTTATCTTCCCAAATTTTTGCATTTCTTCTTATTTCAGAGATTATATCCAATCTAAACATGCACATACATTATACAAAAATATCATAATGTAGGTTTTAAAGTCTTAGCCTAAAGCAATTAACTGCTTTCGAGATCACAAGCGAGACTGATGAGCTTAGAGTGCCAGGTCGGCCGAAAAGTTCTATTGTGTTTTTTCATTGAAAAATTTTTCAATTGTAGCTTGGAGTTTGGAAATTGGTGTTGTACCCTCTCGCTTCGGCTGTATGACATAATTATGATAATATATGACCCAAAAAATACACTTTTATGTGCAAATGCTAGTGTCAAAAGCATATCTGTGTGCTCATCATTTTGTTTTTACAATATTGGTTGTATGTATGGATAAGACCAATAGTTCCATGGATTAACTCTCACAACATTAGTAAAGATTAATTATACATTACTTAAATTACACCTTAAATATCCCACCAAACTCAACAAAATATTCTAAACAGCTGCAAACCTAGCTCCTAGCCCACAAACCTGCAGGCAGGAGTACTCGGCTAAGTCTAGGTAGAAACTTGTCCAACGATCGTCCGAGACATCTGTCGAAGTTGCACAATGTCAGCGCCCCGACTGTACTTCATTAGTACATATCGCAGACTTAGTTTAATAACTCACTTAAAGTACCTGCTGAAGGAATTTGAATTCTGTGTTAGTTCCTGGAATGTCGTGATTCGATGGTCCCGTTGTAGGTATGTTTGTGGGTTAGATATGTTGGTTATGTTCGTGTGTTAGTGTTGTGACTAAAATCTTTCAGGCTGCGACGTAAGAGTATGCCCGAAAGTTTATTATGCGTTTAATATAAATAAAAGAAATCGCCACTCTACCAAAGATTCGGTTTCTGCAGAAAGATTCCTGTGTTGGTTTTTCTTAAGAATTGCTTATATAAGAGTGAATGCCGATCATATTTGTAAGATAAACTACTAGGCCAACAAGTTTATTTAAGCGGAATTTGACAACTGCCGAATTAATAATTATGTAGAGTCGTTTCAAAATATTGGTAAACAAATATGATGATCGCAAAATAATACATTTCCCTTAGCTTTAATGATACATATTTATATTCTTGTACATGATAATAAACATTAACAATAAAAACCTACAATTAAAATACACCTCAGGGAGACAGTGTTCCTGAGTTATAGCCAACCAATTGATCGGGCTAACGTGCCTGGACGTCAATTTCGACGGTATAAGACGTTTCCTCTGGGCTTGGCGTATGAAATGATAAGGTATATGGCTTGTATGGTTATGAGAATTATATAACAGGTTGGTATAGGTTTATGCTTTGTTTTTGCTTGAGAACTTAATCTGTATTACATTATATTAAAGCCATATTTAACAATGTCTTTATTAGTTTTACTACAGAGACTGTCAAATTTCCATACAATTTATATTTTAATTAAATTATACTGAAATCAACGTTAAGTAGATTTTTGATGAACTTATTAATTTTAGATTTTTGACACTAACGCAATAACCGTTCTTAAAAAAATTCATATTCTTTCGTGAATATGCATTTATTCATAAAATTATTTAAACTCATTTTCTTTTCAGTTTGATGGCAAAATCAACTAATTGAGTTTAATCAAAATCACACAGCAAAAACCTTTCGAATTTTCACACACAAATTCTAGTTTATAAAGTACTAATTAAGATCCTATGTCTCCAAACAGATATAAATTAAACATTTAGCTCTATCGACAACTATCCGAGAGTCTGTTCAATTACTCAGAACGACTAGCAGGTTTCTGAACGAACTTAAGTGAAAAACCTAATTACTTATGTCCTAAAACCGTATTAAATCGATTCCCTTGTTAGTTCAGACTAATAGAACCGGTCTACTTTCGTACTTATTTGTCTGGGTTTTTAGAACAGAGAAACTTGAGGTAAAAGGTCATATAGGTTTGACGGTCATTACGTAATAGGAGTTCTTGTGAGCTGTTGGAAAAGTGCCCTTTTATTTATTTTTCTGTTGTACCCAAGAAAATTTTAGTGTTGCTAGGCGTTTGAGCCGAGAGCTTGGCTACCACTAATATAATAATATGAAACTGTTAGTAAACTAAATATATATATATATATATATATATATATATATATATATATATATATATATATATATATATATATATATATATATACTATAAAAAGTTAATGACTATTGAAAAAGCGACGCGAAGCGAAAATTCTGTACAGACGTACATAATTTCTTTTTTTAGCATATTATCTATATTTATATTTAAAAAAATCGAAAGCTGACTGATTGACTAACTATAATTGGTGGATATATAAACGCAAAGACTAAAACGCTGGTCCTAGTAACATGAAACTTGGAGGAGCAAACTTTGTTAAGAGTTAAAAAGTATTTTTAGGATTTCTACCGCTAAAGGGTTATAATAGGGAATGGAATATTGACATTAACGCAGGCGTAGCCACGGGCAAAAGCTAGTGAGCTATATTACATTATGAGCCACGGGAGCGAGTAACATTTCCATCAACAGCTAAATAAATAAAATAGTTCTAAAAATATGGTAAGCGCATACGTATAACTTTTCACCAACGTTATTTTTTGGTTGAATTCTTTTAACTTAAAATAGCCTTAAAATCAACAACAGTAACCTTTGCTGGAATCTCAGTATCAAAGTTCAATGCAATATTTTTCATCCACCGAAAATATATTTCTACGATTACGCCCTCAAGTCGCCACCAAATTTAAACCCACAAGAAACGTATAATTCATCCAATTTCTCCTTAGCCCCAGACACTCCCAGATCACCACAATTTTTCCCTTTCACGGGAACGACAAAGTAAAATGAATTCTACTAACCTTTGGAAGTGAGAATGATAAAATTGGAAAATATGTATAGCGATGGCACGCAAACCCGCAACAATTCCATTTTGCTTTACAATACAACTTTGCATCGGGGTAGCTGTGACGTGGCTGCGTTTACACTGTAACGTATCTGATTTTATGTTGGATTTTTGCATAATATCTGTCTGATGATTAGAGGGAATCAAACGTGACAATACTGTCTTCCAGGGCATTAAACATAAAAGTACGCCTGCTTATATTTTGTATGTAATATTGTATACTAGCGACGGAATGAGAGAGAGTCAGGCACATTTTGGTGAGCGATTTCTTGCAACCTATTTTTGGCAAGTATGCAGAAGTGACAGTTGGCGGTAGATAGATAGATAAGATAAGATGGATAAAAGCATTTATAGGGCAGTAGAGCATATCATATAGCAAAGAAACGCATAGACTGATTCTCCTCAGAACATATTATTGGTGCAAGAGCTAGTATTTCAATTTCCGTTTGATAATCATAGAAAAGTGAGGATATGGACGTACCATAAATACATTCTAAAAAGTCAATCAGCCTTGTGCACGCACGGCGATAAAAAGGTTATCAGGATAAGTATATTCTCATTTTTTCTTTGCCCAGTAGGGAATCAGTTATTGGTATTTGTTAATATACTGTTACTAGATTATACTGAACTGAACACATTACAACTTTGGTCATATCTTATTAGGATATTAGGTTGAACAACCTGGTCACGCCATAATATATTTTACTAGCTTTTGCCCGCGGCTTCGCTCGCGTTAGAAAGAGACAAAAAGTAGCTTATGTTACTTTCCATTCCTTCAACTATCTCCACTCAAAAAATCACGTCAATTCATCGCTCCGTTTTGCCGTGAAAGAAAGACGAACATACAGACAGACAGACAGACAGACACACTTTCCCATTTATAATATTATAATATATTAGTATGGATTACCACGCTAATATTAGTTTCACTTTTATGTTTGTATGTAACCTCCGAATCCAAACCGACCGCTGTCAAAGACCGAAGAATAATTGTAAAACCTGGGGCTCTAGTCTGATGATGAAATCGTGTCTCAATGACCAGTTATTGGCCTGATATTTGACAACTTTAACAGTTTTTGTATGGGAAATGTGTCAAAAACCGATCATTGAACCACTATTGGGTGAATATCCCGGAGGTGAATTTTGCGTGTCCACGTTGAGAAACAAGGTGTTAAATTGTAGGATTTTTCTTATGTTTTTTTATAGTGAACTACGGAACTTGGTTCAATTAGGGCCACATATATTTTTGTATATATGTCTATATATAGGCAAAGAAAAAAAATATCCTCAAAAATTTAAGTTTGGTGGCCTGTCCCAGTTCCGGTTTTTTATACAATTGCATTCATCTAAGTAACAATTTAAGCAAAGATCAAAAATAATAGATTTCGTTAGTATGTGCATTAGATAAATAATTAAAAAACATATAATCCATGTTAAAAAAACCAATTTAAAAGCACAGGACATTCGATTAAAGTTTGTCCAAGCAAATATGTAAAAGACAATGAGCAGAAGTGGTCCAAATTTCCACCACTGTTGGGGGTTATGTAAGCTTAAAGTCGGCTAAATACCATACAATTTTGACTACTAGGCGAAAAAAATATATTCACTCAGAAAAAAGTTATGATCGTTTTAAAAATACGACTTTTAATTATTTAACCGTTTATTTTTTTCGCACATAGCCATATCTAAAGTAGTATAAAAGCATTCTCTCTGTTCTGTAATGCGTTCAAATCGTCTGCAAAGTGTACAATGATATCAATGATTGAAGTAGCAAGAGATGGAGAATTTAGTGAAATAGTTGATTTTGAAAATGCTATGTTGCTACACGCAAGGATACAATCCCGACACACACGTGCAAAACTAGAATACCTACTACGCGTATGTAATGATCCGTAGTCGCGAAATCATTTCGTACTACTACAGTTCTTGTCTTTATAGAATGCGAACTGTGGGTTGCTTTGCCCACGTCATGGTAATTATTTGGTATTTTGGACGGGCGAGACACGAACCAACAATTCTACTTCCAGTTGCGAATCTGGATAATGTTATTGTGGATGAAAACATATGAGATTTACTCTTTTAAGGACAGACTCCACACTGTGAGACATAAAATAAATAAAACTATTGTCAAATATTTTAGAGGTATAAGACCTTTCATTTGATCATGATAGGGTAAGATTTTCTTTCACATGATAGGGTTTGATTTCTTCGACGTAGCGAAGTACCTTCTAGGTTTTTATTTTGACGTCATATAGCTTATATCAACCAGAATACCCAGTGAATTACAACGAAATGGCATACACCTAAATCAATAGAGTAGTTTAATTGATAAAGTGAAATAAAGAAGCGTACAATAAGGTTTTGAATTGCAAGTTTTCATGGGGTCATAACTTTTTAGTGAGTAAATATTTTTGGTTGCGGTCTTCTTATAATGATTCAGTACGCAGTGTTCTATCATAAGCCATAGTTCTTATTGGTGGTGGAAATTTGGACCAAGCTCCATACATTTTTGCCCAATCCCCTTTTGGTGGCATTTGTTCAACTTACAAAATCATGAAGTTTCGTGCATATGCGATCAATTTAATTTAATAATTTCACTTACTTTCTATCGTGCGCTTGCAATGAACAGTGTGTGATTAGTGCTGAGATCTCCCGACAAAACATAATCATCATGTTGGGTGGCACGGGGGACAAGAATTGTTCAATTTTGGTGGATCGATTTACTACTGATTTTTAAGTGTTTTAGATATGCTGCACGTTATATGTAGTGATTTGGGTTACGCATTAGTTAATAATAACATTTGAATTGTAACTCTAGACCCCTATTTTTAAAGATTTTATTTATGCCTGGTTTCAATTTTGGTGGTTCAACTTTGGTGTTTTTGGTGGCATTTTTACGTCACCAAAATTGAAAACGACCCACCAAGTTTGAAATATGTATTTTTTGTACGTGGTTTGTACCTTTTGAGCCAGTTATAACGTTGCACGATTGTTTGATTGATAAACTGATAAATGTTATGTAATTAGCAGTTCTTCTTCTTAATCGTGCACTCTTGACAGAGTGGTCGTGATCATGGAAAGTTCTTAGTAGCTGCCCTTGCGATTTCTCTCCACTTTTTTCTATAAGTGGCGTTCCTCGCGCACTCCACGATTGAGCTGGATGTTACTGTTTTTATAGCATCCGCCCATCTGGTTGGTGACCGACCACGAGGACGCTGCCCCTCTATTCTCCCTTGCACCACTAATCGCTCCATTGAGTCTTCGTTGTGGATAATGTGGCCAAATATTGTGAGTGTTTTTTTTTTTGCACAATCGAAGAAAGTCTTTGTTTGATGGATACATTGGTGCGGTGCACAGTCCAGCTTATTCTCAGTAGTCTCCTCCAGCACCACATTTCCAACGCGTCTATTCTGTTGTGATCTCTTTGACGAATCGTCCACATTTCCGCTCCATAGAGAAAGATAGGAAAAACTGTGCACCGCATCAGCCGAACCTATGTGCTAGCTGTATTTTTGGTTATGCGCCTGTCTTTCCAAATCTTTTTGAGCTTTTAAACAGCTTAACATGTCACAGCACATCGTCTTTCGTATCTCTTCCTCACAACTCCCAGTGTTGGTAATAGTAGAACCTAAGTATATGTAGCTTTGGACAACTTCACAGTTACCTATGCTGTTGATCTCAGGTCTGTTACCGGTTTTGTGATCCACAATCATCAGTTTTGTTTTCTCACGGTTTATAGCGAGTACAAATTCGAGACTGGTACGTTCTAAAAGTTGTAGATTGTGTTCTATGTCAGGCAGGGTGGAAGCCAGAAGAGTGGTGTCGTCAGAGTACCTGAGATTTGAAATTGAGACCACCCACCGATATCCCTTTGATTCAGTACCTTGCGCATGATGTACTCTGTGTATATGTATGTTGAACAATAACGGGGACAGAAAGCCTTGCCGGACACCCACCTGCGTCTTGAAATTTGCTGAATCAATTAGCAGTTAGTAAGACCTATTTTAAAGGTATATTATATATTAAAGAGGAGTCTTACCGCCGCTATTACGGCGTGCCCAGCCCTGGGTTGCGACAGTTGCTGTCTCCATTCCGCCATGAGATCTCGCCGGAGCTCTGTGCGCCGCGCCACGATTAGTTGCGGCAGCGGGTCGACTTTGTCCCGACGATGCACTTGCACGCGCCACTGGTACGTAGGTGCAAGAACTGTCGCCTCCAGATCCCACTGCGGGATCCCACGGGCAAAGAGGCGCGCGCCTCGCAAGAAATCGTGCGGTGTCCCCGCACCATCTGAATCGCCATGGAACTTGTCTGGGACGCCGTCAGAAGCCGGGCCGGAGCCAAGGCTAGATTGGGCGCCCACACCGGAGCCCCGAAGAGGGCCATGGAACGCACGACCCCCGCGTAGAGCCTATGGCAGGAGGCGTTTAGACCACTCAGATTGGGCACGAGCCGCTTGAGGGCAGCCCCAGTGCTCGCCAGTTTAGGGACCAAACGTCCATTGGTTGTCGAGGACAAGTCCCAGGCGCTTCATGGTCGACTCGACACCGATGTGAACCCCTCCCACCGTTATCGGAGAGCCTCAGA
The DNA here is from genome assembly GCA_033675125.1 of Athetis lepigone. Taxonomy (NCBI): domain Eukaryota; kingdom Metazoa; phylum Arthropoda; class Insecta; order Lepidoptera; family Noctuidae; genus Athetis; species Athetis lepigone. The sequence goes on along the minus strand of CM066236.1, from coordinate 3,647,425 downwards.
CTTGGGCAGGACCACCTCGAGTCCCAGATGATGATCCTGTCCACGACTGTTGCAACTCCTACTGACATGAAGTCGGCCGCCGCCTGGAACGGCCTTTCCTGCGCTAGGACAAGCGTGTAGTCAGCGGAACACACTACTCTGACACCATTGGCCCATTATTGGTTATCCAAAATTGCTCTGAGCAAATGAACCTTAATGTGACTACATTAAGGCTCATTTGCTCAGAGCAATTCAATTTTGGTGCACTGATTTTAAATTTTGGTGGGCATTTCTAATTTTGGTGGGCGGTTTTCAATTTTGGTGGGCGGTTTTCAATTTTGGTGGCGACACTAAACTTTAAACTAAGATATCTCGAAAACTTATCGAGTTATCTTAGTCCCTCTTGAAGATTCTTTTAGCTTTGACTTACTACTTTTATACTAGGAACTTATTTTTCACGAAAACTGAAGAAAATTCTTCGCCACCAAAATTGACAGAAAATGCACTTTGTTGATATTGACCCTATTGCAATAGCAGACTTGAGGCCCTGGTGTCATAAAGAGATAAGGTCCTTTATTTCACAAGAATACTCCAGGCATCTTTGAATGTTCGCTACTAAGGCATGGAGCTGGCTGACGACTTGAAAAAAGGAAAAAAATGCCATTCTCCGCCATAGCAATGTTTTTGGAACAGATGCAAAATGGCACGATGTCTTTGTTTATTGGGAAGAGTTCGAAGAAATATGTGTTTGGAGATGGTCTTTTAAAAACTTCGATGTTATACATTTTTAGATTGTAGGTAGTAGAATTAGGATTATTTGTTGCTAGCTGTTCTTAGCGGTTTCACCCGCGTTACGTTAGGTTTTTGGTTACTGCCTCGCTCCCGTGGGACATAGCGTGATATTATATAGCTTATGTTACTCAGGAATAATGTAGCTTTCGAATGGCGAAAGAGTTTCTAAAATCGGTCCAGTAGTTTTTGAGCCTATTCATTACAATCAATTAAACAAAGTTTTCCTCTTTATATTAATGTATAGAATTAGGAATTAGCAAAAATCCCAAAAAAATCAATGAATATAATACAGCTGATATAATACAGCTGAAGGATTCTTATAACCAACTAGATTTTGCCCGCGGCTTTGCCCGCTTAAATTTCAAGAACTACATCCCTTATTTTACCCCTAGGGTTGGATTCACCAAAAATCTTTTCTTAGTAGTTACCTCCTCTTTACAAAGAATATACCCTGCAAATGTTTCGATGCATTTATAGAAAAATCTGTTAAGGAAAATCTAACTAACTAATCCACTTATAAATAAATAGTAGTATAACATCTTACTTACTTACATTACACTTGCTACGATTGTCGTAAAATATTATATTCGTTGTTCAATTTTGCTAAAGTATTGCGTAACCATTTTTATGATCAAACCTACCAGTGTTCATTATAGTTATTTTCAAAATTACAGCGACGTTAAATTTACAGCGGAATCTCATATAACCTTTCAATTTAATAGTTTCTGTTTACAACCTATGCAGTTTACATTTTTTTCCTTTTTTGCGGCAAAGCAGCGTAATATAGTTCCAGTTTGAAGCGTGTAATGTGTCAGTGTTATTACAGGAATTTGAAACATATTGGTGCCGATTCTCTTGTGCACAAACTAACGTAAATTTAAGTTAAGTGCATCTTTCTCTTTCCGTTTAATTAAGAAAAGGACAGAAGATCAAATATTAGTTAAGTCCTGTCAAATTTAGACACTCCATAGATAATTTAGACGCATTTTAAAAACATGGCGTCTAAATATACGTCAATTTTCATCAGGCGCTGTCTAATTTGACAGGATTAAACTAAAATGTATCTTCTGTCCTTTTCTTTAAGAAATGGAAAGAGAAAGATACACTTAACTTAAATTTACGTTAGTTTGTGCACCATTATATATCGTAAATAGTCCCCCGCGATTTCACTCGTTACGTTAGGTTTTTGGTTACTGCTCCGCTCCCGTAGGGTATACCGTGATGTTATCTACCCTATGTCTTATTCTGACGTATAATCTACAATACTGTAAAGTTACATCAAAATCCGTTAGTATTTTTTGCGTGAAAGTGTCATCAATAATTCAGTCAATCAATTTATTTACCTTACAATAAAATGAAAAAATAGAATAACAATATCATTCGTCAAATACTAGACAGAACCAATCAATAAGAATTCTGCTTCTACCTTTTTACGATGATTGTGCCACCATAGAATATCGTACCGTCGAAATATATCACTTTATCGGGACAAAGGAGAAACATACCAAAATATAGGTACCTCTTGTAATATGAAACTTGTCGAAATTATTATCTGGCACCCTTTTCATATGCCCATACCCCGTGGTTAGGGGGAGATGATACCTTATTGTTGGAGACTGTTGTATGGGCCTGAAGGGATTGCTTCGTCCTTTGAAATATTGTTAAAGATACCAGGTAGATATTTATTACTCTGTAAATTATAGTTTAGGGATGAACATATGAATATTATTCTTTAATACTTATTGTCACAAAATAATGCAGTGCTAACTAATAATAATTATACATGTCAGTCAACATCAACGTAAACGATTAATATTTTAAAACTTGAACTGTAGTTAAGTTTTCAAATAGTTGGAACTTCTTGTTATAAATAGTAATGTTTATTAATAAAATGTAATCATTGTTTTTGTGATAATGAATACTTGCATTAGCACATAAATTAATGCTTAATTGCTATGAAAACTGTTTAAAAGTATTAAAAATGCTACACTTTCAAATAATAAAAAAGTTTGGATATACACCTCAAATAGATTCTTAGAAAAGAAACGTATGTAAGTAAAATACATTATATATTATATGAAAAATAAAAACACAAAGCCTGTTTCATGTTTGATGAAACTGCACACTGTGTGCAATTTTTAATTTAATCGCTTAAGTGGTTTAGGAGTCAATTGATACCTACATATTTATCTAGAGACCAGTTTCCACCTGATAATTGAAGGTGTAATCAATTTTAAAGGAGATGGGAGGTTCCAATTTTAAAGGAGATGGGAGGTTCCAATTTTAAAGGAGATGGGAGGTTCCAATTTTAAAGGAGATTGGAAGGTTCCAATTTTAAAGGAGATGGGAGGTTCCAATTTTAAAGGAGATAGGAGGTTCCAATCAACTACAGGCTATTTTCTAGGCCGGTAAGGCTTTAGACTGATTATGTTAAGTATGTCGTGTGTGTTTCAGATTTATGTAATGAATGGTGAATAAACTATGCAAAGGCATTGTAGAAATTCCACCACGACGATCTTCAATGAAACTACGTATATTATAGTTCACAACTTATAATTCACCCAAACAAATCTCAAAAAAATAATATTTTTCTAAACTACTTATACTTTCGCCGGTAACGAAACCCATCCATCTAGTTACGTTCCTTCAGTTGACCTTTATGTTCCAGGGCCGCGAAAACTATTAGAACTATTCCGCAACTCCGTATCATCATTATCAGCCTGCGTTAGTTCACTGGTTGATGTGACACAAAGTTTGTCTTACTTAAGAATCGAAACCGAACCTCCAGCTCAGTGAATTACCACTAAACCAGACAATAGGCGAGACGACATAAAAAAAGTAATTAGTCCGTCAGTTAGATTATCAAAAAAGTTTCGACACGTATTTTTTCTTTTTTCTCGTAAACGAAAAATGACGACGATACGGTGCGTGACGTCACGACTAGATACCTTTTTTGCAGGGCGGTGACGTCAAAAGCCCCCACTCCGGAACTTTGCTGCTCTTTATCTTTGTATTTTTTTATTAATTTGATCAAGCAAAAAATACGTGTCCCGTATTTTTGGCCGATCTATCAGACGGACTAAACAGAATGCCATTTTTTTATGCTGTCGTCATCCCTATTCTCAGCAAAACGTTTTTCGAGTTCTTCCCACATTTTTCAACACTTTTAAACTATGCAGACAGCTTGAGATTACGGACGATAACAGTCCCAGAGCCGGACTTTATAATTGAACGCATACATAATTTACTGACTTTCAACTTGGTCGAACAGCTAATTATATTAAAGAAAATGCTACGTCTTGGGACGTGGCCAACGCGACATACTGACTGCGGTTTTGTTAAGCTAATTGGGGTTTTAAAACGAGGGAATTGGGTTGTTTGTTGCTGAAAATCTTGAAGCTGTTGTTGTTTTGTTGATGTTTTGATGGTGATTTTGTGATTGTAAGGAGTACCATAAATACTGCGACATATTTTCGTTAGTGAGAAGTTCTAGTGAGAATTCGCTAACTTGTTCGTTCATCATCTCCCTAGCCTTTTCCCAATTATGTTGGAATCGACTTCCAGCTTAACCGGATTCAGCTGAATACCAATGTTTACGTGAAGCGACTGTCCATCAGATTTACACAACCCATTTACCGTCAAAGTCCTACAAATGACAACCGGGACTAACGGCATTTTTCATGGAATCCATATCCATACTAATATTATAAATGGGGAAGTGTGTCTGTCTGTCTGTCTGTCTGTTTGTCTTTCTTTCATGGCAAAACGGAGCGACGGATTGACGTGATTTTTTAAGTGGAGATAGTTGAAGGGATGGAGAGTAACATAAGCTACTTTTTGTCTCTTTCTAACGCGAGCGAAGCCGCGGGCAGAGGCTAGTATCAACTAAAGCAAAGATAAACTTTAGAAAGTACATGAATAAATTGAAAAAGTCACACTGGTTCTTGTCCGGATTAACCCATAACCTACCAAATAAGAAGCGGATGTCTTAACCACAAGCATCACATACTCAAATTTCATTTCTTCAATTTTAATATTCAACTCATATACTAGAAACTACAAACGAATTTTTCGAATCCAATCAAACCATATTTACTTTACTCAAACTTTACTTTGCCTTAAAAAAAAGAATACAAAACAATGACACAACTTCAAAGTACAGCTTATTTACAGCCCTTCGCTCAAATCTGGGGTAACGAACAAAGCGTCTTCCCACAAAGCTTTTCATTTGGCTCGACTGTGTGTTCAAGATGTCCTGCGTTTCCAGGGGATCCACGTTACTCCGTGAATATTCGTCGCTTGACGTTCCGTCTGAAATATAAAAGAGTCATTCTCCTGAGCACTGCAGAGGTTGGTTTTCTATGGGATGTGTCTGTTTTTGTATAAAGGGGACTGTGGTGTGTCACAAAAAAGTATTTTTAACCGACTTAAAAAAGGAGGAGGTCATTCGATGGGTTTTTTACATCTAACAAGTGACATTACTACATAGTGTAAAACATTGCTTTCCGTGTCTGTCTCTATGTATGCTTAGATGTTTAAAATACGCAACGGATTTTGATGCGGTTTCTTAAATAGATAGAATGATTCATAAGAAAGGTTTATATATGTATAATAAATGCATCTGGCTCGACTATATGTTCAATATGTCCTGCGTTTCCAAGGAATCCACGTTACTCCGCGAATATTCGCAGCTTGACGTTTCTTCTGAAATATAAAAGAGTCATTTTCCTGAGCACTGCAGAGGTTGGTTTTCTATGGGATGCGTCTGTTGTTGTATAAAGGGGATTGTGGTGTGTCACAGAAAAGTATTTTAACCGACTTTAAAAAGGAGGAGGTCAGTTCTATGGGCTTTTTACATCTAACAAGTGACATTACTACATAGTGTAAAACATTGCTTTCCGTGTCTGTCTCTATGTATGCTTAGATGTTTAAAATACGCAACGGATTTTGATGCGGTTTCTTAAATAGATAGAATGATTCATAAGAAAGGTTTATATATGTATAATAAATGCATCTGGCTCGACTGTGTGTTCAAGATGTCCTGCGTTTCCAAGGGATCCACGTTACTCCGCGAATATTCGTCGCTTGACGTTTCGTCTGAAATATAAAAGAGTCATTCTCCTGAGCACTGCAGAGGTTGGTTTTCTATGGGATGTGTCTGTTTTTGTATAAAGGGGATTATGGTGTGTCACAGTAAAGTATTTTTAACCGACTTCAAAAAGGAGGAGTTCAGTTCGATGAGTTTTTTACATCTAACAAATGACATCACTTACCGCCTTCAAAATTCTTCTGGCTTCTCTTCTGACGGTCGATTTGTGTTGCCACCGCCTTTCGGAACTTTAGTTACTCTTCGTACTGTCTTGACGAATTGTTTAGTCCTAAATTAAATCCATCTACAACCCCTTTTGAAAAAATAATGTTTCCCCTTCCATTTCTTGATAATGTGGTTTATTTCAGACTAGCTGTCCCCTGTGGTTTCCGCATTTTACGTTGCTGCTCCGCTCCCGTGGGTAGTAGCGTGATGGTATATAGCCTATAGCATTCCTCTATAAATGGGCTATCTAACACTGAAAGAAATTTTCAAATCGAACCAGTAGTTCCAGAGATTACCCCCTACATACAAACTTACAAACTTACAAATTTTACCTCTTTTTAATATTAGTATAGATAGTATAAACTAGCTTTCGCCCACCGTTCACTATTTCACCCTTTTAGTGTGAACTACCAAAAATCCTTTCTTAATCGACACTTACTCTTTACAAAAACACACCCTCAAGTTTCATGTACCAGTGATTTGAGCTTTGCCTTAATTTATCAACAGTCAGTCAGTCAGTCTGTTTACCATGTTATTTAAATAGATAGATTAAAAGAATTACCTACTAGGTTGACGTAATATCTACACGTGTCTTATGGGTCATCTCTCATTATCTGTGCTTTTTAATAGGCATCGTTAACTACAACAATCTTCCCTAGTTTGTTCACGATTAGTCCTGGGGGCCTACCACAAGCTCTTATAGCAGTATTAACTTCGATATTACTTTCAGTGGAAAAGAGACGGCGCTAGACAACGTGTCTAACGCTGTCACTTGCACACTCTGTAACAGGAATAAAACAATCTTACTTTAAACGTCATGGTAACACACCTGGTCAACTTTAATAATTCGTTTGGTAAAACTAGATTGGATAATTCATTTTAAAGGTCAGAGTGAACTATTCTTCGTGTTATCAGTATAAATAAAGTTATCAAGTTCAAAGTCACTCGATTTATCGTTTTGACACTCTTTTTAATTTGTTTGCTTTTGTTGGGAATTCCTAATTATGTGTTTGGCTTCCAAAATCAGTACTAATATTATCAAGCTAAAGAGTTTGTTTGTTTGTTTGGTTTAAAACATCGTATTGTCATTTATAGAGGAAGCGCTAAAGGCTTTATAATACTACTCTATTACCTACGGAATCGCAGTAGTATTTAAAAGATGCGAGCCAAACATAGTAAGCTAGTAAAAAGTATTAAGGTTATGGGAGGCAACCTTGTGTTTATTATAACCGACTTGGATACTGCTGCTATATGTGTAAAAAATAAAAAAGTGTAGTTACTGATGAAGAAGGCCACAAATAGTCCGAAATGATTGAGGGGTTTTGGTGTGGATGCTATATAATTTCGTGAAGGTCTTTGAAGGACTTTCTAGGAAAAAAATAGAATCCAAAGTGCCTTTCAACAAGGTGTAATGGAAATATAACAATTTGTCATTTTTATGATCTGACGAATTACAATGTTGCAACTTAATTTATACCTTTAACAATCATCCACTCGGTCCTCGAGCTACTGCTGGAAGTGGCTCGCAGGAGTGATCTGGATCATTGGAAAAGTACATGTTCTCCAGAGTGTTTGGCCAAGTGGCTGTAACAGGGGTTCCGTCCAGATGCACCATCACACTGTTGTTAAAAGCTCGAACTCGAAGCATGACGGCGGTGGGGCGATGCTCCAACTCATGATTGGTGTCAGTGGCATAGCTCAACACCGCCGTGAATAACACATAACGATGTGCGTGACCGCGTAGAAATTTGTCCAGTTCAACTTCTAAGCCGTACCACATTGAGTTACGGCCCCGATTCATCCGCCACGGTTGAGGAAAAATGTTGAAGGTTTCCATAGGACCACCCAGTCGCGAAGCCAGAATATGACCCCTCTCGTCGTAGTTCAGGTGTCGCAAGTTTGTATCCATCCCGTCGTAGTTTGCGTCCACTCTGCTTGTAAACGGATATCGTGTCCGACTCGGTGCCAAAGTGTTGTCGGTTAGGAGCGCACTCACCACGAGCGGCAAATCGATTGGCGTGGTGACGTCATTGAAGTAGCTGATGGTCGGTAAAAGAGTGTACGAAAGTATTGGATTTCCATTGGCAGCGATCATGTTGTTAGGATCGGCATGACGTAGCACAACGGTGGGATTGTTGGAGCGATGACTTAGAGCAATCACGTCGACGTCGGCATCGCAGTTAAAGAATAGCTCGTTTTCTGTTTCGTCATCGGAGGCCCGCGCGTGACGATGCCGCTTACACAGCCGATATCCGCCAGATCCACTGTGCTCGTATTCACCAAAGGGGCAGTGTCGATGCAAATTGGTGTCTATTACATTCAGTTCATCGGTGTACGAAGGATTCAGGAAACATGTGTCCCATTCACCCGTTTCCGTGTAGCATTTTGGGTTACTATCGTAAATTTTACAACGAGTAGCGCACACCGAACCACCGAGGGTGGGATAATTGAATGTGTGCGTGATGGCGTCTGGATCGCAGCGCTGCCAGCTGTTACCGACCACGTAGCACCACGGTGACGATGATCCCTGTTTCGCGCACTCGCCAGAGCATGTTTTGTATATGTCGTTTGTTTCACGGGTCCGTTTGGCTACCAGCGCAATGTTCCTGGAACACTTTCCCCAATCGGAGTTTGAAGTGGCACACCATTGGTAGTCCTCGCCATAATAGTCGCAGTTGCTCACACACTCAGCGTTGGTATATGTTCTATAACGTCGCGTAGGGGTCGATGTTGTTTCGCAGGTTGATTCACTACCACTCCAAGTCGTAGTACATTTTAACTGACCATATTTTTCGTAACAATCGCCCATGCATAGAAGCGTATTGTCGGTGATCAAATGTGCTACGTGAGTAGAAAAGAATGAGTACGCCAAGGCATTTGGCAGAAATAATGCCCAAGTTACTAGAAGCGACATAGCTGAAGCGCTCCTGAAGTAGTACTATAATAATGCATAGATTGACTTACAATATAAACGTACCAATCATTATGATAGCTCGGGTCATTTTTAGATAACCAGCTGATAGCCTCATGTTATGGGTATTTTTGTTGTGAATCTTTAATGAACGCACAGGGAAAACCCGACTGCAAGTATGAACACAAGTAAATATTGTTTTAGATAGTACCAGTAATTACTGTCTTGATTGAAACTAGCGGGAGGAAAGCGCGCCGAGAGCTGAATTTGCTGAACTATTTGTCTTCCACGGTTTCACCTGCCCTATCTTGCTACTCCGCTCCTGTAGGTCGTAGCGTAATGTTGTATAGTCTATAACCTTGATTGATGGGCTGTTCAAAACAAAAAGATTTTTCAAATCGGACCAGCTGAGATTAGCACGTTCAACCAGACCAACAAATCCTTCAGCTACTATAATAGGCTAGCTTTCCCTTGCGGCTATTTGACATCTCCATACATTTGACAATCTATTCGTTTTCACTATCTATTTTACAATGCCACTTGTCTAGAGGAGCTTACTTAGGATTTACATACTGGGCTGTGCGTTCATCAACATCCAATCAGTTAACAATTTTATAAATATAGATAGATCATAAGGTTTATATTGCATACCCCACTCCAAGTGTCAATCAAAAAAAGACCTCAAGAAAAAACTGTCCCAATTGTTCGTCATCTACATACAACATTATATCTTAAATAATTAATTCCACGCCACGCAAATTATGAAGGAAGCCCCATTGGGAACGACGAAGCTACGATTATTTGCACTCGTTAAAAATGCCAGCACATTCTACAGGACGTTGCTTTTAAGTATTTTCAGAAACATTGTTTGGATAGATAGAAGAAAATGGATGCTTAAGAGGGCTTGAGCGCTTAAGTATCTACGCTTTTTCAGTTATGTTTAGTTTTCGTGGCGCGGCGGTATTAGCTGAGAATGTTTTTTGTGATTTTGACGTGAAGAGCTTGATGCCCTATGAACGCATTTTTTGCGCAGGAATGTACGCAAGATTCTGAAATGATTTTGATGTTCTGTTGCCTGAATCTGTCTGGTTGTGTTAAGCTCAAGAAGTACTGAACGGATTTTGATGCCGTCTTTACCAATAGGCAAAGTGATTTATTATGAAAGTTTAGAGAATAATGCATGCAAGAAGTAGATAGCATCCAAGAATTTAAAAAGTTAACAAACTAGTAAAGCTAAGCTTCCTTCATATATCCACCCTAAAAAAACATAATTAAGAAGAAATAGTAGATTTAAAAAAAATACTAGGAACCCCCACTAAGAACAAGAAGACCAAAACAAAAAAAAAGCCCAAAAACTCTCCATGAATAAAACAAAAAAAAAAGCATCTCAGAAAAATTATTCCATATCCATAATGAGTCAACTACTTGGTGTCATAAAGAAAATAACGAGGCATCTTCAGACTGATTGTGGCTGAAGAAGCCGTCTCCTTCCCTCTCATACAACTGGATGAATAAAAACTTGGTAACGAGTGGCTACGATCCTTTGCGGTACAAGGCGACCGTGCATTGTGTTTCGAGTAGTGTGTTCGTTGTGGTCTAAGTTGGAGGAGGTGGCGGGTAGAATTGTATTATACAGGGTTATTGGTAAAACACCGACATCCTCTCAGGACTATGTTACTATCATCATAAACAACAACTTTTGTTCTATGATTTTTACAAAATGTTATACATTTACCAAAAACAAATCTTCAAGATTTCGTTGTCCTATCTAACACATTTCAACTCTGTATTGTGCCGTAACAACATACCTACGCTTGCCGCGCACTGTCCTCGTTTGCTACGCAGACTTCGTCACATTTAGAGTGTTCAATTTAAATATTTTTAATTTTGTATGAAAATGTAATGAACTAAAATATGATAATTTTTAAAATGTCGTAGAACAAAAGTTGTTGATTATGATGTTAGTAACATAGTCCTGAGAGGATGTCGGTGTTTCACCAATAACCCTGTATACTAACTGGGTATTTATAAAGGCGGAAGCGGGTAGAATTTAAAATTCAAAGAAATACTGAATATTTATTTATACCACTTAGTGATAGACACCCTGAAGGCACATTTGGCATATTTTGTTTAAATTGATTTTTAAAATTCTGTTTCCGTCTGTTGAGTTAACTTTTTATTTTTAAACAGTCAATTTTTTTTAGGTGTTTAGATATTAGAGGTCTGTCTGAGGCACAAAATTACCCTATTTTTGGCAGAATTTGGTGTATTTTAAATGCAAAAAACTTTGATAAAGCGATGTAGAACATGTCAGTTTTAGTTATAAAGCTATAATTAGATTTCAGCAACAATTAAAACATTCTATACGCATCAAAATAACACATTTCAATTGTTTTATTGGTTCTAAACATAGTACCAATTGCATCGCAACGTCGAGGTAATTACAATTTGAACATTAATATTAATAGGCTAGGTTTACAATACCGGGTAATACGCATTGAATTTAAATTGGTTTGCCATGAAACTTGTTGTTTGTTTAACACCACTGTGTGACATCGGCTTTGTGTATGCAAATTATTTAGAATTATTAAATTTTCAAATGACAAAGCAAATGTGAGACGTGTTTTGAATAACAAACTGTGAAGCTTGTGCAATAATTGGCGTTTCAATAGCAATGTTGCTTTTCAAACAGAAATTAATTCTTTGTGGATTTTTAGAGCTACGTGATTGGCAATGTTTTGTAGGAAAACATTTTTTTTACGCAAGTCAATAAAGGTATCCAAAGATTTTCACATTATTTAAAACTAGCTTTTGCCTGCGACTTTATTTTCGTGGAATAATAGTTCCCGTTCCTGTGGGATTTCTGTCTATCTTTCGTTTTTTTTTCTGTCAGTAAAACTATCATAATTATGTCCTTTCTCGGGTCCCAGACTTTATCTGTATCAAATTTCATTCAAATCGGTTTAGTGGTTTAGGCGTGAAGAAGAGACAGACAGACAGACAGAAAGACAGTCAGACAGGCAGAGTTACTTACGCATTTATAATATTAGTATGGATTACAATGATTATTTAGCTCGCAACTTATCAGAATCTGAATAGATGAATCTGTACTGATAAAGCTTGTGATTAAAAAAGGTCTGAAATAAAATAAAAAAAAAACATTGAAATGAGGAATACTTCGGCTAGCGCTGAAAACCAGCGCCGTGGACTCGTGCCTGTGTATGGGCCCGGCATTATACGCTTTCGTGCAAGTGTATAATATTTTATTTATAGTAAGTTCGTCTAATGTAAAGGAGACAATTTTTTTTGGTCCCACTATTAAACGGTTACGTTTATTAATAATTTTACGCATGAAACAAGTCATCACCTTATTATAACTAACCCACTAAAAATTATATAGATATCTAACGGGAATAATGAAATAATAGTAAAAAACTATTACGGAAAAATGCATGTTGAGGAGCGTTTTTACATTTATTTCAACGTGAATTTAAATATATTATGTGAAACGAAACGTACCTAATTAACATTCCGTTGTAGATGCTCTGTGGTACAGTTTCAATCAGTTTGACACTGACAGACTACATTATTAAGCTAAGTTCATACGACCGCGCGAAACCGCTCTGTACCACTAACCGCGCGGTACAAGACCAAAGTAAGCAGCAATTATCGTAGACATTACCGCGCGTTCTACGTTCGTTGAAAAGCATTCTTGCATCCTATTTTAAGTGAAAGACTTTCATTTAAAATAGGATGCAAGAAAGCTTTTTTATTGTCTTTGTCATTTTCTGCGACGACTCAGCCTTCGGTATAAAATCCATAAGCAAATTGCCCCCTCCTCAAGCAACATTGACATCCGGACTGGTATGCACATCATCATGCGAACGCCTCATCATGTGAATTCGCGCGAGTCGAATCGCGGCGAATTCGCCTTCCTGGACAGGGCCTCAACCACGCGGCGACGCGCGGCTTCTCGCGGTCATGTAAACTTAGCCTAATAGTTTCCAACAGTTTTCTAGATAGTCAGATAAGTGCTTCTTCTGTTCTTTTCGTATTTTTATTCAATAGATGTTAGAAAAATGGCTTCTGGAGATACAGTGCATAATATATAAAGCTGTTGTAACAATTGTACAGCTCGATTTCAACGAAATGTGCAGCAACTTTACTTATAAAAGCATTGGCGTCCACAGTAAAAGAATAATCGAAAAAAAATCACACCAAAGCCAGGTTTTTATGTCATTTACACCTATATTATTATTGAAAGTGCACTATTCTAACATAAAATACCTAGGAAACCTATTCACTCATTAAATAGTCGCTCTTGTGAGATTTTAGGTCATTATGAGAGTCATGTTTTAACTGTCGTATTTCCCAGTATTCCGGTTACTTAGAGTTTTGCTAATATTGCCACTGTAATCTAGAGATTATAAGGAATAAACTAACGTGCATTTCATTAATAAATGCCACAATTTGTGGTGGGCCTAATCCCCGAACAAAAAAAATTGTCTCCTTTTGACACTATCGCGAATAAACTGTTTTTCTTCTTTCTTTCTTTTTCTTCTGTTGGATAGTTCATTTAAGTATCAAGAAAGGCTGCATAGTACCACGCTTTTGACCCATGGGAAAGGAACAGTAACTAACGACACGGAAGATATAGATAGTATTATAGACATACTAGATTTTGCCCGCGGTTTTGCAATCACTAATTCACTAGAGGTAAATTTTATAAAAAACTATATAAAAGTATCGAAGAATAACGAATCCACAGGAGCGGAGCTTTTAACCAAAAACCTACCATTACAATACGAATAAAACCGCGTGGAACAGCGAGTAGATTATATAGATATATAGATTAATGAAGAATTACATCACAACATATATATTTCTCCTTAGACCACACAACTAGGACGTAGGTACTTACTACTCTAACGTCTTTGAGTCGCGACGCCATTGAAGTCTAACCATGCAAATTATGAGCCAGGTACACATTGACGGCTCGCGCCCTGCCTGCGGTTTCTGTTTGTTAGACGTTCGTGTGTTCTGGCTTTAGTTGGTACCACGGTGCGAGAGGGTTGTTTACAATAGATGGTTGTTGGGCGTGTGTACTTGTGTCAAGATGGCCGTCTTGATTTCGTTTCTAGGATTGTCGTTTTGATTTTTTTTTGTATTTCATTTATTTTGCCGCGGCTTCGCTTGAATGCTAGGTGATAGATAGAAACATTTCGAATTTTTTAAATCTTTTTAAAAGAACTAGTTTTATCTTACTAATACTATACAGTTTTTTAACTATAAACAAAAACCTTTAGCGCTCTAATCCCACAAAAAATATTGATAGAAGGTTCGAATATAAGCGATTTTTCAATAAAATTTTTAACATTCAATATCTCCGTAACCATTAGGTTTCGGACATCTTGATGCGGGATCTATTTCTTCAGAAATGACCTAAATAATAAAATCCTTCAATATTCAGCACGACTTTTCCTCTATAATCCTGTATATTTAAAACGGTAAACTGACTGATTGACTGTCTGTTGATAGTATATCAAGCTTACATGCAAATACCACAACATACACACACACACACTCAACCCCACACAACACACTAATCCATACACATACTCATCACTCCTCACCCTTCCATACCCACACAAACTCACACTATTACAGAACATATACTAAGCATTTTCAATTATTATTATTTTCTGTTTTCTTTTAATAAAGAATTGTTATTCAAACCCAATTTACTTTATTTTTTATTTAAGTTTTGCTTTATGTTATTTTGTGCACAACTTTTATTATTTTAAAACAAAATATTGAGGAAAGGGGGCCTCCAAGCACAGGTATAGCTTTTACTTTTAAAGGAGGTCCCTACTTTAATAGTTTGTATGTACATGTTTTCGAAATAAAAAAAAATCTTTTAAATATTAAAAACAATTAAACAAATATTGATATACATAAATGAATAAAATATACGTTTATTCAAGATAGCTGGACTGACGGCACATTTATATTTTGCATAACATTTAATTTATCATCAGCGAAATAATTTTACATTAAAATGTTCACTTAAATTAAATGTTCGACTTCGGAGAGTCAAGTTCCATTTCATTTAAAATGTCTCTGAAATACAAATTTTGATGTGCTTTAATATTTAACTTGAGTGACGTTAATTTTATGTAAATACCTATGTTTCTTAGAAAGTCTTCAGTAATTTTAACAAAAACGAAACGTTAATCTTTTAAGCAATAGGTAATAATTTTGTCTGGCTCTTTATCTTGTAACTAGCTGTGTCACGCGGGTTTTCGTGGGTCTTTGGTTACAACTTCAGTTTCGTTTCGATAAGACAAAGTGTATTCTATAACCAGCAAAATCTTTATTGGTTGTTGTGTGTTATAAAACTCGTATATAATCATATAGTCAAATCGTTTATTTTCATTAAACTAAAAAAGGCACTTTGAAACGTCATTTACAAAAGTGTTTCTAGTTGCCCGTTTCAAAATGTAGTTTCGTATGGAGAAGAATTGGCAAAAACTCCATATAAAAATACGATACCTACTGATAAAACTTGTTTTGTTTTATTATGACTGTTATTATAAATTTGATCAAGGAAAAAAGATGGGTCTGGTATTTTTGGACTGTCTAACGAACGGACTAAACAGAATGGCGTTTTTTGAAATTTGTCGTTAACGCTTAGGCATTTTTTTTATGATATTTATTTCTTATGACGGGTACCGTTGGTTTTGTGATTAGTGACCCTGACCTATTTTGTAATCTGTGCCCTGACTGCTAATTTGAAATGAAATGAGCATAAATAAGTTCTTCCAAGATATTTATTAATAAAATTTTATTTACATTTTTTACTAAAGATTTTCTTGTTTCTCGTTTTACATCGCATTTATTAGACGTTTCTTAGAACATATTAAGAATTTACCATCTCCTACTCTCTCAGAATTAAATTACGACAAACAAAGCCTGTATTCTGATATCCTTAACAAGTCGTTGGTAAGATAGCAACAAACAGACATTAATTTCACCTCGTTAACTCGTATAATTAAACTAAATTAATTAGAGTAGAAATTTTGAATGGGTTAACAAACAATTAAACCACGGCTTAGTGAGGAATGTATTGTTAAGACGCGGCCTTATTGCTGACGTCGACGTTACTCGGAAGTGTTACATATGGTAACATTGGTGGTATTGGCTGAGATTAGATTGACGTCAGTGATGTGCTTTCTAGCTAGGAAAATAAGCAGTGTTTACCTCATTTAAAAATAAAAAATAATTGAAATTGACATTGACTTCAAAGCATTTGTTCTATTTTAGAACTGATACTATCTCTACTCTCTCTACAATCTCTGCAAATACTAACTCTGAACTGATTGAAAGAAAATTGCACGTTTATTATAACCTCCTTTAATAAATCTTCCAGTTTGTCTATATTTGTTACTAGCTGTCCCCAGCGGTTTCACCCGCATTTTTCGTTACTGCTCCGCTCCCGTGGGTTGTAGCGTGATGGTATATAGCCTATAGTACTCCTCGATAAATGGGCTATCTAACACTGAAAGATTTTTCAAATCGGACCAGTAGTTCCAGAGATTACCCCCTACATACAAACTTACAAACCTACAAACTTACAAACTTACAAATTTTACTTCTTTATAATATTATTATTAGTATTAGTATATTAGTATTAGTATATATTAGTATATTAGTATTAGTATATAAGTATTAGTATATTAGTATTAGTATAGATAACCGACATTCACGCAGACAAAAAAAAAAGAAAAATAATCAAAAAACTCAACTGCAATTTCAGAAGTCGGTGGCTTGTTTCTTTTTCATGTAATTGCCACGAACTTCCAAAATTACAGTTGGTTGTTTGGTATTTTTTTATTTAAATTTTGTTTTAATTATTATACCTTTATACCACAGCCAAGAAATGATCAATCGCAACCAATGTCACCCGTTTACAAATATGACACACACATCGGCTCCACTTGGCCCAACCATTTAAAAGGGACACCTTCTAACTAGACCCTAACTTAGTACTCTAACTACCGGACTATAGCCGGGCTGTTACCAACGAAATAGCCCCGTTATCGTCTCCGTGACAACCGACCTCTATGACTAACTTTGATGAGCCTATTAATTGGTTCCGGGGCATGTGTCCTCGAATTGAACAATAAATTGTCAATTTATTGGTTGTGCTAACTTAACTGTCGATTAAGTTAAGTTAGTAATTACTCTTTGAGTTGTCAGTTGAGTTTGATTAACCTTTCCACGACCAAGCGACAGCCGGCTGTCGCGCTATTGTCTTTCTATTGTGTCTCGAATCATGTCTGCTCGAAGGTTCAAAGAAATGGCTAGTATTTTAGGTAGCAAAATCAATGAATTAATTATTATGGATTTTGAGGCTGGCATCTAGGAATTAATCAAGCCCACTTGGGCCCATTTGTTTCCATTTACCGAGGAAGACTACATGACATCAAGCTTTGATATATGGGAGCGAAGCATAACTTCAAATCTAATGTAACTAGGGCGTCAATATGATCATAACACGAGTCTACCTGTAAACCAATTAAAACAAGATTCTTAAAAAAAGTTAATAGATTTTAAAGAAGTGTCTTAGTAACCTTTTGGTCTCTTCTAAAATCTTAAAAATATGTAAGGCTGGTTTTGAACCTTGGGGTCAAAATCAGTACAAGCCTTACACATTTATCTGCACGCTTCTAAATTTAACGCGGGTTGACAACTAGTACCTAGTAGTAGTCTTCTATAAGCCTTCTACCTTATAGAAAGAAAGAAAGAAAGAAAAGAAAGAAAATACATTTATTTCACACAGCAGTGCCGGTATGATGGTTCACATAACATACATACATTACCTACATGGAGTTTTAAAAAAAATAATATCAGCTTAAAATTAGTAACAAACATAATATTTGTGCCCGGCAGCTATGTCAAAAAGGTGTCATAATCATTGACATCTAACTACTCCCAAAGTACGTACCTCGTATAACCTAACATATTGTCTACGTAGGTGCAAGTAGTGGTAATAGCACGGAACTACACCGTAAACGTTATAGTGTAACGTTACGTGCCTACTATATGACGTGTTGTATGGCTACACTTTACTTGATCGTTCTGTTTACGGTAGTGTTGTCATTTACTCACACTATGTAGTTACCTTGAGTACCTTGAGCCAACTACGTAAGCCTATCTTGTTTATAGGTTTGGCAAAGGTATTTTGAAGCTGTGAATTTATGTGTTTAGATTTACCATTTCAGTATTTTATTTAAATTGCTAACTTCAACTTTATATTAGTTATTACATCCACCGAGTTTACGATGATTCCTGTCAATGTCGGAGTTGTAAATAATATTTTCAGTTTAAATGACGATGTATGGTTATTAATAGGCGAGACGACAAAAAAAAAGTAATTAGTCCGTCAGTTAGATAATCAAAAAATTTGGGACACGTATTTTTTCTTTTTTTTCGTAAACAGAAAATGACGACAATACAGTGCGTTGAAGTTTCGTGAAACGTCACACTTTTGTATAATTTTTACTGAGGAATGACGTCACAAGCCCCCTCTCCGGAAAAAAATATGTGTCCAGTATTTTTGGACTGTCTAACAGACGGACTAAACAGAATGTCATTCTTTTGATGTAGTCAACATCCCTATTATAGTATCGAGATCTTACACGTGTTTTTTTATATTAAAAAATACTTACAAGATGATTCCTTTATGTTGCTAAAAAGGTTATTCAAAACTTGGTTTTGGCGACTTAGAACGTAGTAAGGCCGTTTGTCCACTGCCACCGTCACCGTGACGTCAACGAGAACGAGGTGACTAACCTGGATTTGAACCCACGACTACACCTATGAGAGGCCCTATGTGTTATCGGCCCAATGGACACGACATTACATGCCTTCGCTTTGCAGTAAGATAATTATAGGCTGGTATTGTTTTTACATTTCGAGTCTTATAAATAGTGACATACATAAGTTTATTCCTAATTTAGAACTTGTTAACAAAAACTTGGTGATCACTTCATTAATATAATGAGCCTCCATTTATAAACAAAGAAAAAGCTATTTTAAAACGGAAGTGATTTAGGACAAGAATCTTTTCACCTTGTCTACGTGGCTTAAATGCCAGTAGTACAAAGTGCTCTAAAAGCAATTAACTAATGTATAAATGAATAGACATCCGCCATCTTGAATCTAGGCATTAAAATGTAAACGGTAATGATACGACATTATATTGTGTAAACAGAAGTTCAAGCGCGGATTTTCTTTTGAGCCCTGTTACATTGACTTTGAAGATGATGAGCATGCTGTGCCCTAAAGAGTTCATAATGATTTCATTTATATACTAGCTTTTGCCCCTAACCTCGTCCGCGTGGAATAACAGTTCCCGTTCCTGGGGGATTCAGGGATGAAAACTATACTATGTCCTTTGTCGGGTCCTAGACTATATTTATATCATTCAAATAAGTTCAGTGGTTGGCGTGAAGAAGAGACAGACACCTTTATGTCACACTGTAGAGTTACTTTCGCATTTATAATATAAATATGTTTTTTTATTATTATTAAAAACTTAATGCCTTAGGCATTTTCTACCAGTCTACCTTAGGGTGATCCAGAGACAGAACATGGATATGGATTTTGTTACCACCTAAGTATACTTATAGAAAAGTAATTACGATATTGAGTATTGCATTGAGTTGCAGGCTGAACGCTGTGGCTATGCATGCCCATACGTGCAGAATTTTCTTCACCTACATGATCGCATTTTAAGAAGACACTGACTTAAAGCAATTTTAAATTATTTAATATAGGTTTCATCTATCCACTTTTGAGACAACTTAAATTTATTTTGGTCGGCCTTGATCACTTATCAACTTCGATGGCTTGTTTAAAGCCTCCTCCTTTTTACCACCGGACATCCAGACGTACGGCAGGATACCACCCTTTCTTGGTTGATATTCCTCATATCCGCACGCAGCGCTTCTCAAAATCGTTCATAATGCGCACCGCGAAGGAATGGAATTCCCTGCCGGCGTCTGTGTTTCCAAATTCATATAACCCGGAAGTATTTCAAAAACGAGTGCATAGGCATCTATTGGGTAAGCTCGCTCCATCGTAGGCCCCGTCTATGCCCTCGGGCTAGTCTGGGACTAAGAGCAAGCCCATAATAATAAAAAAAAAGCCTCAGGCAATTTCTACCAGTCAACTGAGAGAGGTGAAGACATATTATTATGGCGGGTGCATTATTCAATTATAATTTATGAAGTTCTTATAGGTCTCTTTCGGGGAAGTAAGCCTTCTCAAATCCACTACCTCATCAATGGTGTTCCCTTAATTGCTACGTAATTAAAGTTATGAAAGGTTCCTTTTTATTTAATTACTTATGTTTTTAGATTCTGCTTTGATGAAAGCACAGCTTTATGGCAGCGGGTGTTCAATTAGCGAACTGAAGAATGTCCGGTCGTTAATTGAAACCTCTCAGCTCCTTTTAAGTTGCTAACATCTTCAATTATCTGGTGGGGTGGCTCTGGGGTATAGAGGTATGTTTTCTTTATAATATACAGTGTGATTTAAGGTCTGATATTTAAAAATAGATTTTTATTTTTTTAAATATTTATGAAAGGACATTTTTAAGGCTAGAACATTGTGTACGTAGATATCAAAGACGATTTTATGTTTTTTTTTGTACTATTGTAAGAATCGTCTTCGATTAGTCGTAGATTTTCAGTGTGGAAGTATTAAATCTTCGGGTCATTATTTCCTATATACACAAAAATGTAAGTGTCTAAAAAGCCAGAGTAAAAAAAACCGGAATATGTATAGAATTTTAGCAGTAGTACACTTCATGAAAGAGTTCTACGAGTACTTCCATAACTAAAACGTTCGTTAAAAAAACATAAATCTATTTAATTTTGACAAGAACGAACGCCGCAAAACAAAATTAATCCTACCAGCACCTATAATACAAATGTATAAAAATAGCCCAGAGTACCGAAGCATTCAAATATATAACAAATTACCCGAAAGCATAAGACCCACCAAATCACTATGTTCATTCAAATTTAAGCTAAAATCTTTACTGTTGGAAAAATGTTATTATAGCATCCAAGACTTCATGACAGACAAACTTTGAGTATTTACACAATTTTGATTATTTTTAATTTTTTAATTAGTTTTGTATTTAATTAATTTTAGTTATTGTTGACGTTTTTATTATATTATTAATAATAAATAAATAAATAAATTTAAATAATGTTAAACACCACTGTACCTATAAAATTGTATTAAATATGTAACACTTCGTTTTAACCTTTACATGCCCGGTGGCACGTATTTGTTAGTTGCTGCGCCATAAGAGGGTAATGTATTCATTAGTTTAAGCCTAGCTTGTAACGAAGTGTACATTGTGCAATAAATAAATAAATAAATAAACCATCTATACTTATCGTATAAATCTGAATACATTGTTTATTTTATTGAATGCGCTAATCTCAAGAACTACTGGAACGGATTAAAAAATCTTAATGTGTGTAGCCCATTTATCATGGCAATGTTAATACGCATGTCGTGGGAATAACTGGTTGTTTAAGATGTAAATAAAATGACATTTATTTTGTACTAGCAACACGCCCAGCTTCGCACGGGTGTTACTAATCTTTATAAATCCCGGCCTTTTTCTACTATATTATGCATGTTTTTTACATATAAACCTTCCTTAAGAATCACTCTATCTATTAAAAAAACCGCATCAAAATCCGTTGCGTAGTTTTAAAGATCTAAGCATAGGGACAGACAGACGGCGGATAGCGACTTTGTTTTATACTATGTAGTGATATAAGTACTTCTTTTGGAATAATAAGCAAGTAACACTAGCATACTAAATTAGCTTGTTAACCATAATTAGTAATATAATATTCAAAAATATATTTCAATAATTTTGAAAAATGGCAAAAGATTGTCACACGTCAAAGAAAACAGAACCTAATTTTCTTTGTGACATTTCAATTTTCTTCATTTGAACGCTTTTTACATAGCTTAATTTACGATATGAATAATTTTAACTCAAATGGCGCGCCCCATTCATCGCCACGCTAATTACGACCTTATGAACAAAAGACATCTTCATTTGTTTTGTCTAGTTTTCTTTTTAGTCTCGCTGATTAAACAAAGAACAGTATATTTCAAAGCTTAGGGTGAAATTCCAATGAGACGTAAGAAAAGACGTTTTTTCGCGAGCAGTCTGTTCTTACCATCTTCTATTGGTTGAATACCGGTTATATTGGACGCAGACTTATGATACTTATGATACCAAAATTTATCAAAATTGGTTTGACGGTTTAAGGGTAGATGCAGACAAAATCTGTAAAAGTTATAGTATAGATGGTTTAAAATCCAGTTACTTCAATATTCTAAATAAATAAATAAATAAACATCCTGGGACATCTTACACACGGCCATCTGATCCCAAGCTAAGCAGAGCTTGTGTTATGGTAATCAGACAACTGATATACATACGTATATAATGTTTAAATACATACATATTATAGATAAATAACACCCAGACACAGAACAAACAATTATACTAATCACACAAAGTTTGTCCTGGGTGGGAATCGAACCCACGATCTCTGGCTTAGCAGTCAGGGTCAATGAACACTAGACCAACAGGCCCGTCAAAATTCAAAATTCGTCAATTCTAATATTGTCTTAATCAGTGCGTCCACTCCACAGTCGCGTTTTATCGTTTCTCATCTCGATATGAGCTGACCCTTATTCTTTAGCAGATTCTTATTAGCATTGCCAACGTCTGTCGTGAAAAAAATATATTTTTCTATTGAAAATCTCGTATCTTCAAATGTTGGAATAATGATTTTATTGGATTAATAGCGGCCCGTCCCAGCTTCGCACGGGTAGATATAAGTTTACAATAAATATAGCCTAATTAGCGCCCATATTATTCGTGAAATATTGCGAAAGAGAAAACTCGAAAACATGCGCTTTCCCAGACATAAGACTGAGCTAGATCGATTTCTCGTCCCCGAAAACCCCCACATATCAAATTTCAGCGAAATCGTTAGGGTCGTTTCCGAGATCACATGCTTTTTCAAGCAATTAGCGCCATCTGCCGGGCTGATTTGTGAATCTAAACCATCCAGGGCGCCACTCAAACGCATACAGAAAAATTCATTTAAATCGGTCAAGCCGTTTAGGAGGAGTTCAATGACATACACACGCACAGCAGAATTATATAATAATATATAAAGATTTGGTAAAAAATAATGAAGAAATTATGACAGTTATGTGGGTCGTTCTAGCTTGTTTATTATCCAACGATATAAACATAAGTAAGTTTCCCATTACGTAATATTTATATTTATATACAAGGTGTTTTTCTTGAAGTGCTCATCCTTTCAGGGGGCAAGTATGATAGTGATTCTCGACCCAAATCCACAATAAAATTGGTAGGTAATTTTTTTTAATTTTATTCATATCGGTAAGTGTGCAATTACCGTTCTGAAAATGCGGCCAGTGTGTAGCCTCTCTATGACCGCGCGCTCACGCACACAAACAAACGCAAACAAAATTCATAGACCCTACGCGACGATGGGGATGACGACGTCCCTTTCTATCCCACAAGCCACGCCCCGCGGCCGCGCACACGCAGAGATCAATTTTTCAGTGTCATTGGAATCCCCGGCGCATGCGTACGTCCGTCCCTCAGATGCGCCGGTTAGTGAGCGCGGTATCGAAATACTACAATGTTGACTTGGTCCTCCAGTATGTCTTCAGTGGAGACACCGTGTCTCGAGCCATCGCGATGTTCAGAACCTCAGCCAAGCTGATAACGTTACGCAAGTTACATTTTGTCACCAGTGTTTCACAATTAGGTACGTGCAAAAGTGATCAGTGCTTTCGACACTTTAAAAACGAATGTGTTTGTGTTACGTAAGCTGAAAAATAAACAATCAGCAACGTCGCGCTTGACTGTGCCTGGAGCGTGAAGGAGCAACCTTCAAACAAATTCTCGAAGTAGGTAACAAGTACGTAATTTACTTATTTGTACAAAGACAACCATTAGTAAGAGGTTGATAGCTAAATCACCGCCCCTAAGACGACCCACTGACCAATCAATGTTATTACTCTAATAAGATTATTTAAAAATTTTAACTACCCTAAAAATACCTACCTAACAGGCTAAAAATGAAACACTTAAAACCCTAACCCGTAAATACCTACTTATCTGGCACAAATTGTCTTGAGGTATTTTTGTGGTACAGCTCGATAAAAAGAACGGATTGAAAATTTAAAATCAACCAATTTAATTCACGAATAAACACGAAATTATTACGGACCTTGGGGCTGAATTTACCTACAGAGCGCAATGAATGCGCCGAGCAACTACATGCCGAATTATTATTAGGTATTACAGGCCCACAGACAGGCCTAAACTTTCCCACTGCAAGACCTCCCTACCTATCACTTATTTTGTCGAATGCTGGATTGTACGAAAAACATACACAATGCGAGGTCAGCTAAAATACCTACTTCTTAGTGCGTCTTGTCTTAGTAATACTAATAAAGCAAAACTAAATGAGCATTACATGCCTACATGCATACCTACCCATGTTTCGTCTTTATCTTGCAATCATAATTTCACTTTCATTTCACGTTTGTTTATTTTGTATCACAGCTGATTAGGTACTTAACAATCGATGCCAAATCGCCAACGTGCCTATTAATAAATTATGTAAGGCTAAGGATTTCGCGTCATAAACATTAGGTTGCGGGTTCGAAACCTAGCAAGTAGGTACCTACCACTGTTATTTTTCTAATTCCGCAAGTACTCTTTCTTAGTCTTTATCTTTAAATAAGAAAAGTCTAAATAAAAATATCTTTTAACATTACATGCATACCCATGTTTCGTCTTTATCTTGCAATCATAATTTCACTTTTGTTTCACGTTTGTTTATTTTGTATCACAGCTGATTAGGTACTTAACAATCGATGCCAAATCGCCAACGTGCCTATTAATAAATTATGTAAGGCTAAGGATTTCGCGTCATAAACATTAGGTTGCGGGTTCGAAACCTAGCAAGTAGGTACCACTGTTATTTTTCTAATTCTGCAGGTACTTTTCTAAGTTTTTACCTTTAAATAAGAAAAGTCTAAATAAAAATATCTTTTAATAAATAAGAAAACTCGTTTTATCATACACGGGTCAGAAAGGGTCAATGACCGTACTGTACAGCTGTTGTGTCGTCCTTGGCTAGTTATCTAGTCCTAGGATAGTCAAAAGCCAGAAAGCCTAATAATGTACAAAGAAAAGTCTAAGTAAAAATATCTTTTAATAAATTTGAAAACTCGTTTTATCATACACGGGTCAGAAAGGGTCAATGACCGTACTGTACAGCTGTTGTGTCGTCCTTGGCTAGTTATCTAGTCCTAGGATAGTCAAAAGCCAGAAAGCCAAATAATGTACTTACATGACTGTGATTATCGAATTAAAGAAAAAGTTGCTCTAGGTACCAGCGCATAAATAAATTACAATTAGTTTTTTTTACCGCCGCACTTCAATTTACGAAACTTTGAGTCCACGTGGAATGAGGCGGCTAAGCCAAAGAAAGTAGTGAATATTTCGCCAAAAGACAACCCGTCGTGTCATTGGTCCGTCGCGTCGCTCGGTCGGCGCCTTTCATACTTGGCGCAAGCGCAAACACCGCACTTTATTTTTAAATTGAATGTAAAAGGATTCCGTATCATTTAAATTCGTAATAATTTTTTTTCCCGAGTTTACCTAGGTATCGTGTAACTATCTAATTTTATTACGTAAAGTATTTTTAACATTTTGACATATTCATAAGAATTAAGTTCATCGCATCATATTATGTCTAACTACAGGCTTACATGTACTTAATAAGGATCCCTGATGCCCTTGAGCGTGTGTGCGGAGTGGGCGGAGCCTCGTACAGGCACTTACACACACAGTGACATGTTGGGCGATAGATCTAGAGGTGATTCTGCATTTTTTACGAGGTTTATGATTCTACATCATTCTGAAAAACAGTCAAATTTAAAAAATAAATATCTCAAGTACTATTAATTGTTGACCAGGTATCGTATTTTTATATGATTATTTACGAATGTTATAAAAACGTCCTGGGAGGTTAAGCAGTATAAGAAATGCACCTTAACTACCATTCACTACTTCTTTTTATCATTAACAAAATAATATTGTATGTTAATTCAACTTACGACGGGCCAGTTGGTCTTGTGGTTAGTGACCCTGACTGCTAAGCCGGAGGTCGTGGGTTCGATTCCCACCCAGGACAAACTTTGTGTGATGAGCATGATAGTTTGTTCTGTGTCTGGGTGTAATTTATCTATAATATGTATGTATTTATAAAGTATATAAGTATAAATATCAGTTGTCTGGTTACCATAACACAAGCTCTGCTTAGCTTGGGATCAGATGGCCGTGTGTGAGTTGTCCTAAGATATTTAAGATATTTTATTTAAAAAAACTGACTAAAAAAATGCAGTTAAAAGCAGTTTTGGTGTTTATTAAAAATGACTTAAAAATAATTTTTTTTGAAAAAATAAATACCTATATAAACATAAAAAATAACATGTTTCCTACAAATCGCACCGCACATACAAAAAAAAATAGTGATGGCACTCCGACAGTCCTCCCCAAAAAAACTTTTATTACTTTTGACAACGTCGAAGGGCGCAAAAAAGAGAGAATAGGGGAAAAATAAACAAAGAATAGATGGCCCAATAAGCTCTCCCGATGCAATCACCTTTCAAATTAAGTTAATACCGATTGCCGTAAGATATAGTAGCTGGTTGATTGAAAAAGTTCTTTAGAGATCCCTCAGTGGGGCGTCGGAACGAAAGGATCCATTGACGCTTAGTAGCTTTTGTTCAAACTAGTTCAAAGTTTCTTTGTTTAAAGATCGGGTTAGTTTTTCGTTTAATTTCGTTTCAGTTTGAGTGCCTATTGTTAATGCTTGTGTAAAAGATAGTCAGTGATAAGTTGGGTGTGGAAGAGTTTTGTGGGCAAGTTTTTTTCTAAATGGGTTAAGTAGATATAGTCTATTTTTTTAACAAACGAGTACTGAGTATATCTCTTTCACATTTCCGGTATTTGAAAGAGAGAGATAAGAAATTAGTCGAGGTGCAGCCACGCGTTTAACACCAATAATAATACTTATGCTGATTATGTGAACCAATAGAAACGCAGACAAAATGTTTGGTACTCGTTTGTTAAAAAAAACAGACTATAGTGGGAATTGCGTTTGGTATCTGTGAAGAGTGGTTAGACTTAACAAAGAAAAAGGTCATAGTCGGCAAAAAACAATTTATAATGCAATTATTACATATTGTTAAGGGATTAATCGCCTCGAGTAAAGCCAGTACCTGCCAAGCTGGTCTAAATTGGCGGTCATTGATATGTACCTGACCCAAAAGTATCGATGCATATAACAAGTAACCAGTTATGATAAAAAAGGAACCATTTATTTGCAATGAAAGAAGTATATTTATAAAAAATAATAGGGAAAAAATACACACACACACTTTTGTAGGTATTTTACTAAAAAGAAAAAAATATCATCAATCCCCTGAGATCCTATCGGGTCTATACAACGTGAACCGCTTTACTTACTGACAAACCCATAACACAAATTACCCCAGGAATCGAACACAGTACCCTACGCTCAGCAGAGGCGGTTGCCCACCACGCGACCAACGGGGCAGTTTTATAAATGAGACATAATGTTTAGCAAACACCTTTCTAGTACCATCAAATGATGCATGAAGGAGAATTAGGCTGCATACTGAAATTTCAGGAGAGGAATCTACACAGATTCGAATTTCCAATTCCATTTCCTTTGGCAAATGTTACAGGCAAATGAGATACACGACGTTTCTTGTTACGATACAGAATCTTGGTTTTCATGTAAGTGAAAAGGCTTGTAAGAGTATTCCCATTTTTATGGGGAGGGGGGAAGAGGGGGTAGGGATTGTGTGTGAAAGGTGATATGACTAGACAGGTGGGGAATAGGGGGTAAACTAGGAATACTGTTGATGTAAACAAAAGCTAATAATAGCATTGCAAGTGTAAGTTTAATTATATTATTATTGGTAATCTATACCAATTTAATTTAACTAAGGCCGACTGCACAACATAAAGCTAAACATTTTTATCGCTTAACTTGGTTAAAGTAAAAAGAGACCAAAAGATGTTCAAACTAAGTTTAGCAGTAAACGTGATTAGGGGCTTCTAGTGATAGTTTATGTTTATATTTTGAATTTAGTTTTTTTTTAAGTAACTTACTTTTAATTTCGAGTACCAAGATTATTTTACAAGAAAAACAATAAATCCATACAACACAAATCGACTGGCAGAAGAGAAGCCACCGACTTCCGAAATAGTTATTTTTGAGCTTTTAGTTTTTGAAGTCGGTTATCTTTTTTTTAAAAATGCTTTTTATTTTTTACTTTTTAGTTAGAGTCTCAGTGTCTGATTACGTTTAAGGGTAGCTCTAAAAATAAACTTATAATCTTATAAAAAATCTACAATCCAAGAAAGCAAAACGCGATCTATGCGGGCAACGTCACGGGATATCTATTAGTGTTATATACTAAAACCTTCCCTAGAATGTAACAAACACTTTGCTGAAAACCGCATCAAAATCGGTTCAGCCAAACGCGAGATAATCGCGGACAAACATACATACATACATACATACAGGTCGAACAGAGAACCTACTTTTTTTTTGAAGTCGGTTAAAAAACAATAAATCCATACTAATAACATAAACACAAGAAACAACTAAATCGATTTAAAAGAAATTTGGTATGAAATAGTTTTATCCCAAAAACCACACAAGAACGAGAATTACTCGGGCAAAACCGCGGAGTACAGATAGTTAAGTTATGTATTAAGAAACACTCATCACAAGCCTAGGTACGCAAAGCCTTTTATGAACAACATTTCATAGAAATAAGTCAATAGTGAACCAAAACTATACTTGAGCCAAATTCGATAAAGAATACAGCTAAACAAACCAATATAGGGTTGTAACAACTCACCTTTTACAAAAATCTTCTATTATTTACATGATTATCGCCTTTTTCACGCTAACTACATATCTACTAAGAAATCCTATTGCAGCTTATTTCACTAGAATCACTCAAGTAACATGCATAATACTTCGTTATTTCGAAAAACCAAGCAACGGTTTGTTTACCTATATTCCTCATCGAATTTGGCTCAAGTATAGACAAAACGTTTGATACTTTCTTTCGATAAAGTTCTTTTATGAGGCACCTAAATTCCACCAACTTCATCTAAAAAATATAGTTCACTCAGTATTTTTGTAGAATTCCCCGATCTTGTCACGCGTTGTTGATAAAACAACACGGAACCTCCGATTGACATATCTTTTCACGTATCGCCGTGTTAGGGTTCTGTATGTTGCGGAATGTTTATAATAGTTACCGTGACCCTGGAACATAAAGGGCAATCGAAGGAACATGAGTGGGTTTTAGTCAGTAAGAGTCGGACACGCCCTCCCGCCGCACCCAGGACGGGAGCAGTCATTGGATGATTTCCCACTCACCAAAAAAAAGGGTTCTGTATAAAAAAAATAAGCATTTATTTCACTTAAACCATTCACAGGCATAACTTAACTTCTAAATTTGCAAAGAGCCGGTCAGTTAGTCAGAAAGAAAGTTAAAGCAAGCAGCTCCAAAAAGTTTGTTGATCTCTATGGAGCAGAACGAGCATGACATGTGTATTACCATCATTCAGCTCAACCATTTTTATGGGAACTGAATGAACTAACACAATACCAGTTAAATGTCTTACCAATATAAGGACCCGATACCGTAGGCGCGGTTCTGCGGATGGCGAGCGATGGGTAGCTCGCCGCCCGGCTAGGACCAGGACCGCGTCGACGGCGCGTTAGTGTTCCACGCGCGCCTCAAAGAGAAGAAGTCAGCACAGGAAGGGGCCCAACAGGGCCAACGCCTGCCGGGGTTGCGGAATGTTTATAATAGTTACCGTGACCCTGGAACATAAAGGGCAATCGAAGGAACATGAGTGGGTTTAAGAGTCTGACACGCCCTCCCGCCGCACCCAGGACGGGAGCAGTCATTGGATGATTTCCCACTCACAAAAAAAAAGGACCCGATTAATAAAAAAAAATGTAATAATTAATAAGACTCGTCCTGTATTTCTGTCACAAGATAGACAGAATCTTATGTAATCATAATATTTTTACAAAATGTCATAATAAAAAAAAAAAAAAAAAAAAAAACATTTATTGTCTTATTAAAATTTAAATGAAGCCCTGAACCCCACACTAGGATTCCCTGTGTTGTGGAGTCCAGTCTCTTTCAATCCATGATCAGAAGGTAAGTACAGTAACAAAGACAACAAAGTTTATTTTAACTAAATTTAGCTTTAACAAGATACATAATGTAGTAGGCAGTTTGTGTAGAGTGTAATGTAGTGAATGTGGTGTGTGAGGTGTAGTGTGGTATGTGTAGTGAGTGTGATGTGGTAGGTGTAGGTGTGTGTGTGATGTGGTAGGTGCAGATGTGTGAGTGCATGTGGGGAGGGGACGAGTGAATGCAAATGTGTGATAATTACTCGTGTATCTATGCTTTTTTTTTGTGTTTTACTTATTATTTATGACAACATTTTTAAGACGTCCTCTGTTTTTTCGTAATCCAGATTGAGTAGCCACTGGAAGATTATTTTATAGCAATTTTTTTTACTTAGCTTTAGGATTTTATGGGTTTTGTTTAATTTGCTATATAAATAGGGTCCCATGAAAGTAAATGATCTCCTTCCAAATTGTTTATTAAAATGGGGCTTATCCCAGCTCACCAAACGACTGGAGATAATAATTTTGTGAAAATGTCAAGTGCTCTGGATGTCTGTTTTCAAACCAGTGAAAATACTCTATCACAATTTTCTGCAATTCCGCTTGCAACCAACCAATTATGACGACAATGTATTCAATATTTATTTCTAAGTATCACAGGAAGTAGTTGAAAAAAGATACGGAACTCTAACGGGCGGGTCTGGCTCACACTTAGCATTTTTTATTCTCTCCGATTTTTAGCTAAAAGCAGGCTTAGGGGACCTCTACAACAATCAATTAGGGAACTTTGGACATCCTTGAATTGTAAATGTGAGATGCGACAGTCTCCCTTAGTAAGTAACACTTTCTTTTTAATACCGTTTTTATGTAATTGTTATGTTTTACTTTTGTTTTTGTAGGCATTAAAAAGTTTTGAATATAAACTGTAAACTGAAGTACTTAAGCTCTTTGTCAAGGAGCATCTGGATGTACTACCGGTACGACTAAACTGTGCACCTTGCGTGGTGACGTAGCGCTGTCGGAATGCCATCGCTACTAAACGAACGAGGCGAACACGGGGCGCCGCGCGGGGAAGCAGGAGAGGGATCGCATTCCAGCGAAGTGCACAGATAAGTTTTATAGGTTGTACTCCCAACTCATCATTATAACACGAAGCAGGGTTGCTTTGTACAGGTTTGAAGGGTGTAAGTACCGACGAAATAACAATTACATAACATGAGACATGGCTTTGTAATGGTAACTAACGCATCTTTGCGCGCTTCTGATATATCAGATCTGATGTCGAAACTTCCATCTCGTATTTTACCCCCTTTGGGGATGATTCCTTTCTTAGTCGATATCTACTTACTAAGCACCAGTTGGAACGCCAGCTTTATTGTCACCTACCTATTATAGTATATGAAAAAAGAATATTAGAAAAAAAAAACACAAATTAAAAATCTGCAACAAATACCAGTATTTTACGTGGAGCGGCTGTCTATCACAATTAATTAACCAAATTACTAGGAAACACGATATCCTTTTGTTAGACTAATTGTCAGCCTGTCGGGCTTAGAAATATTCCATACCCTCATTTGATTGTTATAATAAAAGTATTACTTAAGACAGAATATGGATCAAAACTGTACCTCATGACTTGTAACATTACGAATATTTTATGTATTACCTGGATTCCGAAAATAAATAAGATCCCTAATAGAAAACTTCATTTTTAAATAAAATTCAAAATCTCTACTTATTTATTACAAAAAATGGTAAACTGTTTGACTGACTGTTGATGTGTTCTTTGTAAAGAGTAGGTCTACTAAGAAAGGACTTTTAGGAATTTATGTAAGACATGAATTCCCAAAAGTGTATAAATTCCCAAAAGAGGTAAAACATGTAAGTATTGATATTAACTCGAGCGAAGTCGCGGGCGAAAGCTAGTCTTATAAAATATAATTATGATAATAATATGTCGATGGTCGGGAAAATCTGTTTGTTTTGTGTCGATTTACTGCTTAAAAAAGCTGAAAATCTCAAAAAACGTGACTACTCACTGAAAACAAAAACCCAAAAAGAACCTTATTTTCTTCGCCAACCATGTTTTAATACACTTGAGAATACATCAAAAGCTTGCTTATTTATATTACTTGTATACCATTCTTGTTATTCAGCAAACAGCGCTCAGAACAAATGCAGAAATGAATAACTCTTACTATAGTAAATAATTTGGACGAAGCCAAGGAAAAGTCACTCAACGTTTATTAGTCAAAAAATAAAGCTGTATAGAAACAACACTTTTGTTCTGAAGAAGCGTATTTACCGCTACTACTGGTATTGTAAGAATTCTTTTCACTTTTCTAGATGTTTCCATTTTCAACGTTTTTGCTCGTAAGCGCCTTACAGTCAATGTATATTTCGATAAAATAATTTCTCAACACGAAGCTTTTATTCACGACTATAACTAGAAAGTTTTTTTGTAGTTAATTCGGTTGGCTTTTTTATTTACGGTCAGCAAAGCAGATAAGTATGCATGCCCGTCGGATACAATTTAAGTTTTCACAAAAACCCATGAATATTTTCTAATAAAAATTTAAACTTTAGTATAAAATAACTAGTTCTCAAGTAGGTAAAATTTAATTTCAATACATTCATTGGTATTTAAGAAAACCTCATTTATATATTTACCTAACTACTTTGCTGTACGTATGTACACGAAAATAGTTGCCATTCGGTCCCATAAAATTTTTGCATAGTTTGGACTGGTAGTTTCTAATTCATGAGCATTTTTGTTTTATTGGCTGGTATACATATCGATGGCGTTATTATGTTTAATTTAGCAACAACCTATGACTGGACTAGATTTACACTACTACATAGTACAAAAGTACAAGTACAAAAGGTTTATTTCTTCACATAAATCCTAACCAGATACATACATTATATTTTTGTTACAAAAATGGAGTGGACTGGAGCCTAAACTAGGGCAACCCTGTATTTCAGGACTCCAGATCTTCCTCCCGCAGCGAGTGAGTTTGTACTAGAGACAATGTTTGGCACTAAAACGTAAACAAATAAAAAAAAACTGGTAGGTAATCAAAAGTCGCTGGCGAAGCAAAACTACAAAGAGAACAGAAGCAGCCAGCTTCCGAATTTTAAGTTGTTTTTTGGTTTTTAGATTTTGAAAGCGGTTTTTTTTCATTAACCCTTAGACATCCAAGCGTCATCGTTTCGACGACGTCTTTCTATTGTGTCTTGAATCACGTGTGGCTTCAGTCACACAAGATGAAAAATACAATCATAATTATGTTTTGTGAACATCTAATTGGATTTATTTATTTCGTGGACATGTTACTATAATAGGCAAGACGACAAAAAAAAAAGTAATTAGTCCGTCAGTTAGATAATCAAAAAATTTGGGACACGTATTTTTTCTTTTTTTTTTAAACAGAAAATGACGACAATACAGTGCGTTGAAGTTTCGTGAAACGTCACGCCTTTGTATAATTTTTACTGAGAAGTGACGTCACAAGCCCCCTCTCCGGAACTTTGATGCTCTTTATCTTTGTATTTTGTTATTATTTTGATCAAGCAAAAAATATGTGTCCAAAAATACTGGTATTTTTGGACTGTCTAACAGACGGGCTAAACAGAATGTCATTCTTTTGATGAGTCAACATCCCTATTGTATTTACTTACTTCGTGGACAATATTATTATTTTGCTATGTTTCGTGTGGAAATTGAACCAACAACAAACATTTCATCGTTCAGCCCCTCCACCAACCCTTCATTAAAACTAAAACAAGTTTTGCTTGTTATTTAAAGGCCCTGCGCAGACGGCACACTTTTTGTGCGATCGAGTCTGCGGCGCACAAAAAGTTTGAACTAAGAGAACTAAGACTTTTTGCGCGTCGTGTGCGTTACTGCATATAATTGCATAGGTTCTATTTACACAGACTAAAAAGTGCGCCACGGATAGTCTGTCGTCTGCGCAGGGCCAAATCAGCAAATAGTAAGGTCCTAGCACGCCGCTACTAAAGGTCTTGCTAAGGAGCGGCACAAATAAAAAGAACCCCTTGTTCACTACAAACACGCTCTTTAGGTTTTTCTTATACTTTTTAAACTTTAGAGAAACAGTCTCTTTGTCTTCGTCTAATAACAAATAGTTTTTGTTAGTTCTTCGCGATTTTCTGGCGGTCTTTTAGTTAGTTTTGCTTTAAGGATGCTTTAGACTCTTTTATGGAACCTTTGGACGAAGAAATTGGTATGCGGGCTAGATTGGCAACTATTTTGTGAATTTGCAGTGTTTTAGCAGATTGTAATTCTTTAAGGAAATTATACCAGGCTGTGAATGCTCATAAAGAGAAGACACGAACATTGAACACTACGCTTGCTCAAGGTAGATTTGACGATTTCAGACTAGCATAGAAATTAATTAAGAGTCGTTTTTTTTTTCACCGATGTCTATTATACAAGATAAACAATTGTAGATGCCACTGAGCCCGACAGACTTCCGCTGCATAAAGTTATGACAGGTTTATACGTCAAAAAATGTATGGTTACACAGGCTTTATTCATTGCATAACTTTACACAGTGATTATTAGAAAGGGCATTAGTGTATATTGTGGTATCTAAGGTGTTTTTTTTTCATTTGTTTTGGTTATCATGTTTTTACATTATTATTGGTTGTTTAATGTATCTATGTGTGGTGGTCAGGATTGATTATTCCATGAAATGATCAACCAGTGTTTGACCATTTCAAGAAAGGGTTATATTAGGTTGAACATATACATAACATATTTATAAAATTTTCAATTCTACGATCTAATGACAAAAAATACAAGCAATTGTCTAAAGAATTATTTGTAAAAGAGTAATAATATTATGTAGTTTCTTTCCCAGTCTTTGCGTCGACTGTTATACATAAAAATGTTATTCCAAAGTGTCTTTTTAACCAATGGCGTACACAATTTAAGCTAGACTTGTTTATTTAATGAGCTACATCGAAATAAAAATGACAACTTTAAATTCCCAGAATTTGCTCAAGAATTTGTTCCTTCAGTTTAATTACGAGCAGAAATAAAACCAGCAGAAGGTACGCGGGGTTAGTTAATATAAACGATTCGTTATTTGTGGCACGTAAACGCGATAGTGGTTTTATTTTTACACGACTAATCTCATAGTGTTCACCTCGCGACGAAGCGGCATAGACTATTGCGTAATATGGACATAGAACTGCGAAGAAAAGAGGTGAGGATTGTGCCTATGAGTTGAAAACCTCTGAGGGGTTATAAAAATTGCCCACTTAATTATAAAAGTGTCCCCCAAGCCGTCTAGACGGTTTTGAGAGACACTTCTATAATTTTTGTAATGTTAATTTGTATGATTAATAAATATATAAATAATTATAAAATTGGCTGTGCGTCATTGTTTAAGACTCCACTCTAGTGGGTTGTAGCGCATTGCTTAATAATTTATGACATTCTATTAATATTATATATGTGACAGTTTGTACGTGTGTGTGGATTTTGGTAAAACAATACAGTTAGTTCATTACCAGAAAAACACATACTCTTCATAACATCACTCTATAACCTACGGGAGGAGTAACCGAAGACCTAACATAACGCGGGTGAAACCACGGGTTTCAGCTAGTTTCTCATAAATCTGGCTATCATGTGCAAAAACATCTTTTTCCAACACGACTTGAAGTTCCAGAAAAAACGTTTTAATAACAATAAAGCAACTCCTCAAAAATTTGTCATAAAAAATGTGGTATCTGTTATTCAAACAAAAAAATATTACTCTGTATTGCACGTAAAATATCTTCACATAAAATAAAGCTTTAAAAACCCTTGAATTCTACCTACGTACCCACTCTTTGTCAGAAAATGTTGTTTTCTGGGAATTAGTCGAAGCTCTCTTGCCCGTGGCGGATTGCTTATTTGCATACAAAGCGAGAGAAGCCTTGATTATTTCTATTATTTCCGCACCAGTGTTGCTCTTGAATGTTCAATTATATTGCAACATATTTTTTTATATTGGCAACACGACAGGCCCTTCTGATTATTGCTCGCTCTTGAAAAACAAGATGGCGGGTAATCCGACGCGGGAAAAGAACTTTGGGAAATAAGTTGTTACTTATTTACACTTATTAGTTTATTTAGTTGATTTGCGAAACTTGGCAAAGTGGATTATGCTGTGTAGGTGGATAAGGTCAGGGTGTCTGTCATGAATGGACTAAGTAAACATGTGTCAGACGTTAGTTAAGACAAAAGCTTAACTTATAGACTAAATATGTTTTCTTGGAATAAGTAACAATTAAATGAGCTTTATAATTACACCTTAAGTTATGAAAATTCTCCGCGGTTTCACCCGCGTCATGTCATGATAGGTCTTTGGATCTTACTCCGCTTCCGTGGGTCATAACATGAAGTTATGTAGCTGTCTCACCGTTTGCTTGAAGAAGTAACGAATATACATCCTCACAAGCACATTTAACAGATTTAAAACGATGTTTTAACAAGATCAGGAAGGGGCCCAACAGGGCCAACGCCTGCCGGGGTTGCGGAATGTTTATAATAGTTACCGTGACCCTGGAACATAAAGGGCAATCGAAGGAACATGAGTGGGTTTTAGTCAGTAAGAGTCTGACACGCCCTCCCGCCGCACCCAGGACGGGAGCAGTCATTGGATGATTTTCCACACACCAAAAAAAAAAATGTTTCAACTAGATCATTTTTTAGTGATTGCAAAATTTTGTATTGGTGGCTATGCATGAATTCGTCTTTAGTGTATTGTGACAGTTATCAAGTATTTAGCTTTAATAAGTTCTTTCCAGTTTTAAATAACACGTCTTTTGAATTTTCTATGTCAATCGTGACTATGCCCGCCATTAAAAGATTTATACTTACATTACCGACTGCTGCTAACACCTACGAGAGAGGAAGGGGCCCAACAGGGCCAACGCCTGCCGGGGTTGCGGAATGTTTATAATAGTTACCGTGACCCTGGAACATAAAGGGCAATCTGTTGTGTATTTAATATAACTATAAGTGGGTAGATAAATATGTGTGCGCGCCGCGCTTGTTAACTTTGTAACAGTGTCAGTCTAATATATGCTTGAGTGGAATACACGTCTTTTATTTATCAGTGGCGACGAGGATTATGGACTATACGTTCCGGAGTAATAAATATCTAATTAGAGAACTTATTGAACAGTGTGTACAGTGTGGTAAACAAAATGTCAGTGGGAAAAGTGCGAGAATTTGACATTAAAAACGGCAATTGGTCCGCGTACGTCGACCGGATGGAAATGTACTTTGTTGCGAACAAAATAACGGAAGAATTGAAATTGCCAACTCTCATTGCTTTGATCGGTGAACAAGCTTACGAGCTGTTAGCTACTTTGGCGAGTCCAAAAAAACCGTCAAGCCTCTCGTACAAGGATGCAGTGGAGCTACTACAAGGGCATTTGCAGCCGAAACCCTCTATACTAGCTGAGAGGTTTAGATTTCGTCAAAGACGTCAATCGTCAGGAGAAACAATAGCAGAATATCTGGCGGATCTTAAAAAAATGTCTCGCTACTGTGAGTTCAAAACCACCCTGGAAGAGAACTTGAGGGACCAGTTTGTGTGTGGCTTACGTAGTGAGTTCATTCGTCAAAGGTTGTTCGCGGAAGATAATCTGGACTATAGGAAGGCACTGACTTTAGCTAATACTCTAGAGGCAGCCGAGCGGGATGCCGGGGCCGTAGAGAAATCGCGGGAACAAGTTTCGGAACGAGAACTTGGCGAGAACATACACAAATTGGGAACGGAAAAATGTTCAGCGTGCGGCGATGATAGTCATCAGAAATATAACTGCAAGTACAGAGATTTTGAGTGCAGTTATTGTAGAAAAGTGGGACATTTGCGGAGGGCATGCCTAAAAAAAGAATACGATCAACGGATTGCAAATTCAAACGTCAACGGACCGCGGGGAAGGTCAAACAGAGGTCGAGCAGACGGTCCGACCCGCGGCATAGGCGCAAGGCGGGGCAGAGCTGCGGCGCGGGGAGCGCGCGGCCGGGCCAGCGAACGAGATACGAACACTGCCGGGGGAGCGCACTGGTTGAGCGAGCCAGCTGCGTCGGCGGCGGCGCGGCGGCAGACGCAGTCGACGATGACGTGTATGAAGACGACGACGACCAAGCTATGTACCAAATGTCCTTAACAAATTATAAACCGGTGTGTATGACACTTATTGTAAATAATAAACTGTTAAATATGGAAGTAGATACAGGGTCGGCGTTATCCTGCATAAGCAAATCAATGTACATGTCTCAATTTAAGGATTTAAAGTTAAAACCATGTACATTAAAATTAAAGTTTTATGATGGTTCAGTCATTCAACCAATAGGGTTCTTAGAGACTAATGTGAAATATAAAAACAATGTAAAAAAGTTAGATTTATATGTTATCAATAAAGGTACCACAAGTTTATTGGGTAGGCAGTGGTTATCGGAGTTAAATATCGAATTACCTAAATTTTCTAAGTGTAATAATTTTAATAACATTGTTGTTTGCAAAAATAAAATGCTTAATGATATTATATCCAGACATGAACGCCTTTTCGACGGCACATTGGGCAGATACACGGGTGAAGAAGTGAAGTTGTACGTGCGGGACGGAGCCGAGCCAATCTACTGTCGCGCGCGCCCGGTACCGTATGCACTGCTCGCGCGGGTCGACGCCGAACTGGATGCCATGCTGCGAGCCGGCGTCATTGAGCCCGTTGACCGGGCCGACTGGGCCACGCCGCTGGTCATAGCGAGGAAGGCGGACGGTGGTATAAGAATATGCGCGGATTATAAGGTGACCCTTAACAAGGCATTATTGGTTGATAGGTACCCAGTTCCAAAGGTTGAAGACTTATTCAGTAACTTGTGCGGTAACCATTATTTTACGAAGTTGGACTTGTCACATGCATATAATCAATTAGTTTTAAATAAAAATTCTAGAAATTACACAGTAATTAATACACATAGGGGACTATTTAAATATAACCGTTTAGTGTACGGCCTTTCTTCCAGTCCGGGAATTTTTCAGAAGTTTATGATGAATCTATTTAAAAATGTCCCGGATGTAGTCATTTTCTATGATGATATTTTAATAAGAAGCGAGTCAGTAGAATCACATTTAAAAAGTGTAGAAAATGTTTTTGACATTTTAGAGAGAAACGGGTTAAAAATTCGAAAAGAAAAGTGCGAGTTTATGGCAGGGCAAGTAAAATATTTAGGGTTTATAATAGACAAAGACGGAGTACGTGTTAATCCGGACAAAGTAAAACCAATATTAGCTATGCCTCATCCAACCAATGTCTCGGAGCTAAAATCATTTCTGGGGATGGTAAATTTTTACGGTAAATTTATTAAAAACCTGAGTACACATATCGCACCATTTTATGAATTGCTCAAAAAAGGTAAGCATTGGGTATGGACCAACACACATAAATTGGTATTTGATAAAATTAAAAAAAAATTATGTAGTACCTCGGTACTGACGCATTTTGACATGTCTCTGGAGAGCATATATAATAATAATAGTGACATGCGACGCCAGCTCGCGCGGGCTCGGCGCGGTGCTGGCGCAGCGCGCGCGCGACGGCAGCGAGCGCGTGGTGGCGTACGCGTCTCGAGCGTTAACTAGTGCGGAGTTGCATTACAGCCAAATTCATAAAGAGGCACTCGCGATCATTTTTGCCGTAGATAAGTTTCATCAATATTTGTATGGTAGGAAGTTTACTATGCGGACCGATCATAAGCCGCTCGTCACTATTTTTGGGCCAAATGCAGGTATTCCTAACACAGCGGCTAGCCGTTTGCAGCGGTGGGCTATCAAACTATCAGCCTTCGATTTTAATATCGAGTATATTCGTACGGATAAAAATACCGCGGACGTTTTATCGAGACTAATTAGTAAACATAAAGAAGCGTCGATAAACGAAGAATTAAGTCTACCGGAATAAACGTACTTACATTTCGCGGCGGAAGCGTTGTTAATCGATTATCAAATATTAAAAAAAGAAACAGCAAATGATAATATACTAAGCAGAGTAACTAGATACATCAACGACGGTTGGCCGGTCGATGTAGATATAAAAGAATTAAAATCGTATTTTAATAGACGAAATGATCTTTATATTGAATTAGGATGTATTATGTGGGGACATCGGGTAGTCATCCCTAGTTCGTGTAGAAGTAAAGTAATAGCCGAACTTCACGAAAGTCACATGGGCATAGTAAAAACAAAGTCGCTCGCGCGTAGCTATGTGTGGTGGCCCGGAGTGGACGAGGCAGTGGAGGCAGCGTGCCGCGCGTGCAGTGTGTGTGCCGCGGTGGCGGACGCGCCGCCCGCGCACGCGCCCTGCGCATGGCCGTGGCCTGACCGTCCGTGGACCAGGATCCACTTAGATTTTTTAGGGCCGATTGCTGGCAACACTTATCTTATAGTAGTGGATGCACATTCAAAGTGGATAGAGGCCATTAAAATGAATAGCACCACCGCACAGTCAGTAATAAAAGAATTGCGTGATATGTGGGCGAGATTTGGCTTACCAAAACAAGTAGTTAGTGACAATGGACCCCCATTTTTCAGCGCGGAATTTCAAAGTTTTTTAAATAACAATGGTATCGAACATGTTTTTTCTGCCCCTTATCATCCAGCCTCAAATGGAGCAGCTGAAAATGCCGTCAAATTATGTAAACGGAATATTAAAAAGGCGATTAAATCTAAAACTGACATTCATTCTGCGATGTGTCGATTTTTATTAGCGTATAGAAACACACAACACCACGCAACTGGGGAATCCCCAGCCAAGATGTTGTTAGGGCGTAACTTGCGCATGCGTCTGGATTGCTTGAAACCAGACCAGAAGAAATTAGTTACTGCTCGACAGAAGCAGGTACAAGCAAATGCTGGGGGCGCGGTTAGGAATTTCAAATCAGGGGATAGGGTATGGTACAGGGATTACCGTAGCAACGATAAGTGGTCGGCAGGGACAATTATAAGTAGAAGTGGTAGTACGGATTATAATGTCAAATCAACCGATGGAACTGTGGTACATAGGCACATTGACCAATTAAAGTTAAGATTATTGTCTGAGGTAACTGAAAAGGCGAACAGTACACGGAATATGGGTGAAGGTGTTGACCGTCAACCAGCCTTGCCTGTTAAGCGGTCTCGCCCTTCGCTGGTTTTCCCAACAAGTTCTAATGAACAGGGGGACAGTTCGGCGTCGGCGGAGGTGAGCGCATCTAGTCCGGGGAAATTAGACAAATCCCGCACGCCCACAGAACCAGAACGA
Source organism: Athetis lepigone (assembly GCA_033675125.1). Classification (NCBI taxonomy): domain Eukaryota; kingdom Metazoa; phylum Arthropoda; class Insecta; order Lepidoptera; family Noctuidae; genus Athetis; species Athetis lepigone. Next base: position 3,605,670 of record CM066236.1, on the reverse strand, counting down.
AAAGTATCATTAGCGCCCGTTATCACTAGCGATGTGCCCGATGTGCCGGAGATAGTTAGCCAAAACCCGGGTGTTTCAAATGTTGACATATCTCCGAATAAGGTAAAGCGTACACGCAAACCGGTAAAAAGATTCCGCATTGATGAGTTTGACTAGACTTCTATTATTGTTAAATGTAACTAAGTGTAGTAAACTCTTACTGTTATATAGTACCTAAGGTAACTTGTAATTAAGGTATATTGTTGTAATTTAAGGGTGAAGGTGTTGTGTATTTAATATAACTATAAGTGGGTAGATAAATATGTGTGCGCGCCGCGCTTGTTAACTTTGTAACAGTGTCAGTTTATTATATGCTTGAGTGGAATACACGTCTTTTATTTATCAAATAAAATAAAGCTTTAAAAACCCTTGAATTCTACCTACGTACCCACTCTTTGTCAGAAAATGTTGTTTTCTGGGAATTAGTCGAAGCTCTCTTGCCCGTGGCGGATTGCTTATTTGCATACAAAGCGAGAGAAGCCTTGATTATTTCTATTATTTCCGCACCAGTGTTGCTCTTGAATGTTCAATTATATTGCAACATATTTTTTTATATTGGCAACACGACAGGCCCTTCTGATTATTGCGCGCTCTTGAAAAACAAGATGGCGGGTAATCCGACGCGGGAAAAGAACTTTGGGAAATAAGTTGTTACTTATTTACACTTATTAGTTTATTTAGTTGATTTGCGAAACTTGGCAAAGTGGATTACGCTGTGTAGGTGGATAAGGTCAGAGTGTCTGTCATGAATGGACTAAGTAAATATGTGTCAGACGTTAGTTAAGACAAAAGCTTAACTTTTGGACTAAATATGTTTTCTTGGAAAAAGTAACAATTAAATGAGCTTTATAATTACACCTTAAGTTACGAAAATTCTGTGTAGAATGTATAACTGTTCTCTGCGGTTTCACCCGCGTCATGTCATGATAGGTCTTTGGATCTTACTCCGCTTCCATGGGACATAACATGAAGTTATGTAGCTGTCTCACCGTTTGCTCGATTAAGTAACGAATATACATCCTCACAAGCACATTTCACAGTATTGGTACGATGTTTTAACAAGATCAGGAAGGGGCCTAACAGGGCCAACGCCTGCCGGGGTTGCGGAATGTTTATAATAGTTACCGTGACCCTGGAACATAAAGGGCAATCGAAGGAACATGAGTGGGTTTTAGTCAGTAAGAGTCTGACACGCCCTCCCGCCGCACTCAGGACGGGAGAAGTCATTGGATGGTTTCCCACACACCAAAAAAAAATATGTTTTAACTAGATCTTTTTTTAGTGATTGCTAAATTTTGTATTGGTGGCTATGCATGAATTCGTCGAATTTTGTGTATTGTGACAGTTATTAAGTATTTAGATTTAATAAGTTCTTTCCAGTTTTAAATAACACGTCTTTTGAATTTTCTATGTCAATCGTGACTATGCCCGCCATTAAAAGATTTATACTTACATTACCGACTGCTGCTAACACCTACGAGAGAGGAAGGGGCCCAACAGGGCCAACGCCTGCCGGGGTTGCGGAATGTTTATTATAGTTACCGTGACCCTGGAACATAAAGGGCAATCGAAGGAACATGAGTGGGTTTTAGTCAATAAGAGTCTGACACGCCCTCCCGCCGCACCCAGGACGGGAGCAGTCATTGGATGACTTCCCACTCACCAAAAAAAAAAAACACCTACCAGAGCAATCTCACGTTATCTCAAAGAAAGCTATTAAAATAATGAGCAAAGTTCCGAGCATATTTGCGAAATGATTTTAACATACTCGAAGCAGTGTAGCGCCTTATCTGTTCAGCTACACTTACCTTTAGTGAAATAGATAATTGCCTAGCTCACTCATCTCCTGTGGGGACAACAAGGACAGCAGGAGATATGATAATATTCATTATGAAGGTAAAACTTATGCAACTTAAGAATATTTTTGATATAAAATAAATAAATATCCTTGGATAATTCACACACGGTCATCTGATCCCAAACTAAGCAAAGCTTGTGCTATGGCAACCATACAACTGATACTTATATACTTATATTATTTATGAATATATACATAATAGATAAATTACACCCAGACACAGAACAAACAATCATGCTCATCACACAAAGTCCTGGGTGGGAATCGAACCCACAACCTCTGGCTTCGCAGTCAGGGTTACTAACTACTAGACCAACAGGCCTGTCAAGAAGTCAAATGAAGGGTTTGAGCTAAATTAAACCAGGTTTGAATAGTTTTTGTAGGATTTATTTAGTAAGCAGACTTTAACTCAAGTACTTTCACTCAACTGAAATAAAATGAAACTTTGCATACTCACTGCTTCCTAAACACGCAGATCCTGAACTATGAGAATCAGACTCTTTATACTTATATAGTTTATAAAAACATACATTCAATTTTTTTTTATATAAATTACACTCGTCTGAGTACAAAGAATCATGTTTATTTCTCAAAGATTTCTCTTGACTGGGCATAAGACTTCAGAGCTCCACCAATAATCCCTTTTGTATACATTTCATGCCCCTTAATTACTTACTATCTAGAATATGATACTTCTTGATAAGACAGACAACTTGAGCTCGCTGTGAGAAAGCTCCGTAAAGTTGGAGCGACGAGAGAACAACTTGTAATTACACAGACGTTTAAACCTCAATACACGGTAACTTATTAAAACTTACACAATATCTATACATACTCGCTTTTACCCGCAGCTTCCCTTGCGTTAGCGAGAAAAGAAAGTTGCCTATGTTACTCTCCATCCGTCCAACTATCTCTTCTTAAAAAATCACGTCAATTCGTCGCTCCGTTTTGCGTGAAAGACGGACAGATAAACACACACACTTTCCCATTTATAATATTGAGTATGGACATTAAGTTGAGCTCCATTGATAATTGAGACGCGATTAAAAACACGGCCACTAATAATACGTCAATTTACTTCAAGCGCTGTCTAATTAGACAGGACTAAACTGATATATATGTCGCAGTCATCTGGTTGAATCAGCTATTTGATTGTATGACTAGCGCGTTCATTGAATAGCAACATTTAATTGAATGACTAGGCCGAAAGCTGATTAAACAAGCGTCACTCAACGTCCAACTAGATAGCTGATTGAAGCATTGCCCTTTAAACAGAGCGGACGTTATATCAGTCATGTGATTGTAATTTAGTTCATTTTTTTCCACTGCGGCGTTAGTAGTCACCAAAACAAATATGGCGTAAAATAGCTCGCGCAGATAGCACTGTTTTGATATTATTTTTATTAAATTTACTTTAAAGTGACTTATTCTTGATAAAATAGTGTAGTAATAGCATGGATTTACCTATCGATACGCCGCCGCCGGCTGTGTGACAAGTGTGTCACGTCATGTCCTCATTTTTGTTATGTATAGGAAGTTAAGTTTTTAAGTTGCGAAGTTATGGTCACCCTAAACAAACATTACAAATTCGACTATATCCCATTAAACGACAATGTTAAAGGACGTTCAGTCAAGTCGTTGAACGTTACATTAAACAACTTGACGAGTTGTCGTTTAGTCATTCAATTAAATGTCGTCATTCAATGACCGCGCTAGTCATACAATCAAATAGCTGATTTAACCAGATGACTGCGACATATATATATCGTCTGTCCTTATCTTAACGGAATTGAAAGAGAAAGAGGCATTTAACTTAAATTTGGTTTAGATTGTGAACAATATAATCAGCAACATTTTGTGTTTTACACAAAACTTAAGTATGTAAGAAATTTACTATTAAATATCACGATCGACCCTTGGGAGTCCCGCAGTAACTAAAGATATAACTAAACTCGGGCGAAACTGCGAGGCATAACTAGTTGTAATATACGGTGTCGCATAGTTCCAAGTTCGATACCTATCTGAGGCAGCTTAGGGAGCCCAACTTCAGTCTGTACAGCTTGTGTATGCATGAAACTGTTTCATTAAAGAAGATAATGTTATTTTGATAAATATTCTTAACTAGTTATTCTTACAAGGGTTCGCTCACGTTTTGTTGCAATTTTAATTAGTAGGAAAGGGATTAATTTGCTTAGGGCTTGTTTCATAGTCTCGAAATAGTCCTTACCTACAAGACAGGTTTTGTATGAATTTATCTGCCAGATATTTTAATCAGAACTCATCAGAAGAATGTGAAACAGGCGCTTAGAATGTAGGTACATAAATTACGTTGCAAAATTTAAAATAATAGAATTCATGTAGATTCTGCTTTAATATGCCTGCAAATTAATACGTATAACATTATGTGTTAGCGCGGCAGTCGAGCAATATGAACCGAGCGCGCCGACACTTGGGTGAAATGGCGGGGTTCAGAACGAAGGACCAGCAGTAGTGAGCCGCACTGCACAGTGAAGTGCCTAGGAAGGGACGGATCGGTAGGCAAAGAGGCTGCACTGAACTACGCTACGACTAACCTCAGAGGTGGGCTTCTCGTGCTCGTTCTCTCTTCTTTGGCAGCGCTCCTTCTCAGCTCCCAGTAGACGTTTTAATTCACTTATTCACTGGGCACAGGTTATAGTCTTAATGTCTAAGTAGAACCACGTGGCGGCCGCGGTTCTGTATGGCGATCAGAGATCACCGGAAACCCGACGAAGACGAGAGTCAATCGCGAGCGATGCGGTAAGCGGTAGGATCACGCAGAGGGCGTGGAATCCAGAAGTGGACCCCAGGCGGTTGGTTTTCCACGAGCGGTGAATCTAACTTGATGCGTGTCGAATGTATCCAACCACGGTCAATCGTAGACTGATCTATAGCGTTAACAGTGTTCAACGCAGCGGGAAAGAAAGGGATAGGATACTTAACTAAATAGAAATGCGGGTAACTTTATTTAAAACTAAGCGCCAACTACCTGGCGCGAACAACATATATTATACTTTTCCTCATTAAGCTGGTTATCGTAAACAAAATTTCCATTTCGAATGGTAGTTTCATAAAATGCTCATAAAGCTCTTTTTCAACATTACACAAACATTTGAAGTTTATTTATTGGTATAACTTATTTATACACATAAATAAAATTTAACTGAGTGTACGCTACCATGTTGGAGACACATTTATTTGGATCTGTTTAGACCTCCCACCCTGTCTTTTATTTTACTGTTTCCTCACATTGTAAATAAAAGAGACAAATCCCACGAAGACATAAACACAACAATCTTGCACACGAAACGCGACATAAGTAACACGACATAAGTAACGACATAAGTAGACGCGACTAAGCATACGTCATAAAAACTCGCGCTCCATAAACTCGTACTTATCTTATACAATAACGGACTACCCTCACTCCAAACATTTAATGATGTACTCTACAGCAGGGGTTCTCAAACAGTAGTCCGTAACCACTACTGGTCCTTAAAAACAAAGTAAGGTAGGCAAAAAAAATAGATTAAAAGCTGATAGTTAAAAATAGTTTTTTTTATGGACTAAAGCTTAAGAGGATAGCATGGAGGTGAATAAGTGTGTGTTTCTATTCCTTTAACCTTTCAACGACCAATCGACAGCCGGCTGTCGGGTGGCTTTTTGGAAGGATCATGAGTTTATGAGTTAATCATTATGATTCTGCAGGGATGACACGAGTGCGAACGCGGTGAATACAATGTTTTTAGTATATCTAAGTTAAAGGCAGTAATAGTATGTACAAAATTGTAATAGCAAAAAAAAACTCTTTTCAAAATGGTTGACATACAAATTTTAATTTAAATTTAACAATTTCGGCTGCAGTTTAGACTTCGGGTTGTCCGAAAGAGATACCGCGGCCCCGGACGCAAAAGGCTAGGAAGAAGCATAGATGGGTTTTAGTGGAAGTCTGACTTCCGCTCCGCCCAGAGCGGGGGAGTGTCGAATTTAGGACATCATGGGAAAGACGTCAAATATAGTACTTAATGTGCCGCCACAAATCCAAAACGGTTCCCGGTCGAAAAAGGTTGGGAGCCACTGCTCTACAGATAATACTTATCCCCCTAACTTGTACATTCAGACCCCATCAGTCCCCCGCGTAATATCCCCAAACTTCAAGATTAACAATGATATTTTTCATGTACTTTCCAACTTTTTCAAGGGTTCCTTCAGGAGTTCTGAAGAATTTTTACTCTCAAGAGGAAACTGTATTGTTTTTTTAATTGTGAATAAGTTTGGCAATTGTTTTTTATTGTTATCTTTATTAGTTTGAATTAGTGCTTTTGTTGAAGTTTTCTTAAGTCCTTAGGTTGGAAATTATTTGCATTGCTTTCAAGGGACGTTTTTAAACTTTTGTTGTGATGCCTTTTATTTTATTTAATGTATTAAAAATGTCTTTTATATTTAAAGTGATAATAAGTATGACAGTCACCTAAAAATAATGCAGTCTTTTTTCAAGGCTGATTTAACGATTTTGAATTCTATATTCATTTGGGTTGCGGAATGTTTATAATAGTTACCGTGACCCTGGAACATAAAGGGCAATCGAAGGAACATGAGTGGGTTTTAGTCAGTAAGAGTCTGACACGCCCTCCCGCCGCACCCAGGACGGGAGCAGTCATTGGATGATTTCCCACTCACAAAAAAAAAACTCTATATTCATTTAAGTCCAAATGCTTTTCTTTACCGATGTCTTGTAAGTTCAAAATAAAGTTTTAGAAAGAAAGCATAAAGTGAGAAAGTCCCATTGGTACTTAATTTATTATGACATGAATGTTTTTTTTGTACTTAGACATAATTTGAATTTTGTACTATTATATTTTAGTGTTATTGATAACTTTAATTATAGCTATGACATTTTTATACGCTTGATCGGAATATTTTGTAAACAATTTATAAATATTATTTAAATAGCTGAACATGTGTGCTTCAGAACCAAATTTTAACATCTTTATCCGTTTAAAAGGTAAAAGAAGAAGGTAAAAATTTGTCTTAACTTCTTATACTTGCCCAGATTCGAACCTACAATCACAACTTTTATGAGAGAGCCTACAGGCTAATGCTCCATTAGCCTCTGGGCTATTACGACTAACCATTGCAAATATTAAAGATTTAGACACTAGTGCGACGTTTTGCTACGTAAACTAAATTTTTAATCATTCTTTTTATAGTTTTTATGCTTAACCGTGACAAAAAACTAAAGTTTTATTGTAAATATATATAATTAAAATTTTTACTTTGCAGAATAAAATTTACATACATTCACAATAAATTCATAATCTTTATTTATTTTGTCTCTACTTACAATGGATAAGTCTATCATTTTTTCCCATTGGGAAAACACGACTTGCCAAGTAATTATACGTACAATAGCGAGACAGACAGTAGTACTAAACTTGCCGTATTTATCATTCATTTGCGGCTCCGTACACTATTACAGCGGAATTAAGCAGTTTCACATGCATTGCTGTTCAGCCGCGAGTTTCAATGAGACGTATCACACGAGAGAATGCGACGCACTACGTTACATTACTGGCTTTGTGGTGAGCGGCGCGATTAAATCCTCTTAATATTATCAATCAATACTAATATTATAAATGGGAAAGTGTGTCTGTCTGTCTGTCTGTCTGTCTGTTTGTCTTTCTTTCACGGCAAAACGGAGCGACGGATTGACGTAATTTTTTAAGTGGAGATAGTTGAAGGGATGGAGAGTTACATAGGCTACTTTTTGTCTCTTTCTAACGCGAGCGAAGCCGCGGGCAGAAGCTAGTATACGTATAAAACGGTAAACTGACTGGTTCACTGACTGATTTATCATCGCAAAGCCCAAACCGCTGCCTCTAGAGACTAGAGACATGAAACTTGCAGGGTGTGTACTTTGTAAAGAGTAGGTAAATACTAAGAAAGGATTTTTTAAAATTCTAACCTTAAAGGGTTAGAATAGGGTTAGAATAGGGGATTGAGGTATCGATATTCACGCTGGCGAAACCGCGGGCGAATGGTAGTAAACTTATGTATGTGACGGTTTGTGAGGAAATATAGATGATTGTTTCGGATGTTTCCTTCTCTTTTGCATAAAAACTAGGTATGTACTAAACGGATTTTATTGAAATTTATCAGTAATGTTCGATACAATACTTTGCATTGTCACACTCAGTGCATTGTGCCAGTTTTAGTGCCTTCTCAGTATGAAATAACTGTTCCGCCATCTTGGATAGCAGGCCATATTGAATTTAGAATGACGTCACACAACATATCGTATATAGAATCCAAACTAAATATGTATACGAAATTTCAGCTCAATCGGTTGAAGTTGTCTACTTCAAAATAAAGTACAAAGATTCCACCGTAACAAACATACTTACATCGCAAGTTAAATATAAAGCTTTTAAAAAGCCCTTCGCTCTTACGTGGGGTAGAAATGGGCCAGCAATATTATTTTATTGCCTGCCCGCTCCGCCTATCACAGTGCCTCACTCCCAGCAAAGCAACGTGAGACACCTACAGTAATTGCTCGGGATAGTTATATGAAGGCTATTGTGACTTGACGCGCTTGTAATTGTGTTGGCTCAGGACATTCACTCGCACGGAATCGTGCCGGGAGTTTATTGTTCGTCTTAGGAAGTAATTTAACATCATGCTTTTGTTTAGAATTGATTAACTTTTGGTAGATGGCAAGTAAACTCTCTTTCTTATAGTCGAAGTCAAATTAGAGCATTTTAAAAGGCACTTTGAAACGTCGTTTACAAGTAAAATTACTGAATCTAGAAGTCCGTTTCGTGCGTAGTTCCGTGTGAAGAGGGATGGGCAAAAACTTCATGCATAGGTACTCTTTTAAGCACCTGATTTTAGTAGATAAGTGTAACAAATAATTAGAAGAATGTGAAGATAAAGTATCTTTTTTAGCGATTATTTTAGAACAATTGTGAAGAATACGAAGATAAAGTATCTTTTTAGCGATTATTCTAGAAAAATTGTCACTGAGAATGATTAAAAAATAGGTTAATAACAAATACCAATAAAGCCTGTAATACTAATGAAACCAATATCGTGTTGACGTGCTGGTTAAGTTTTACGTGTTTTTTAAATTTTAGAAAGAACATACAAATTAAAAAGTCACACAACCTCTTACTTAAGATGGGTTACGTCATTTAAATAAAATAGGTAATTATCGACCCGCCCCCGCTTCGCACGGGTGTTACAGATCTTTAAAAAACCCGGATTTTCTCTACTATAATATGCATGTATTATACATATAAACCTTCCTTAAGAATCACTCAATCTATTAAAAAAATACGCATCAAAATCCGTTGCGTAGTTTTAAAGATCTTAGCAAACATAGGGACAGACAGAGGATAGCGACTTTGTTTTATACTATGTAGGGATAGTGATGTAGTGATTGTTATCGGAACCACCCTGGGTTGACTGGTAGACTGCCAAATTCTTTTATTCCGCGTTTGTGCATGAAGTTTAAGTAAATAAATAAACCTCTAAATAATTAAACATAAAAATCTTATTTCAGCTAAACTTTTAACCGGTCGATACTCCGCGCCGCATCCAGCGAACCAACAAATCCGCGGAAAGCCAATATATTTCTAAATCCAGCTCCAGCCGGATGATGTATATTGCTGTTTCGAGTTCACCAACAGACCTCGGTTAACTGGGTTAACCCACGTTTAGAATACTAAACACAAAACATTTTGTAAAATCTTCGCTTAAAATTCCAGTGTGTTTCGGTAAAACTTTAGACTTAATATAACAAAGACGTGATTACGGGGTAACAACGGAAGAGAAGAATCCAAAGAATCCAAAAAAGTTGGATCCTTAGGAGTCAGAAGCTGGCACGGATCCAAAGCACTCATTACCAGGACATTAATTGAATCCAGACGACGAGCGCCTCTACATAAGCTGTTTTACCTTGCAGTTCGTAGGGCTTTTTGCTTTTTTCAGCGTCAATTACAAGATGTGGTGCTGGCGAAATTTTTATGTGATTTTGATATTGTCGTTTTTTGTCTGAACTGGGTTTGTTTAGTGATTTATGGAAACTGTGTTCATAATTGTAGCATTTTTGAAGGCATAATTGTAGCAGCTGTATGTTTGTGTGGTTGGTGTGTTATAGTAGTACTAGCTTCTGCCCGCGGCTTCGCTCGCGTTAGAAAGAGACAGAAAGTAGCCTATGTTACTCTCCATCCCTTCAACTATCTCCACTTAAAAATCACGTCAATTCGTCGCTCCGTTTTGCCGTAAAAAAAAAGACAAACATACAGACAGACAGACACACTTTCCCATTTATAATATTAGTATGGATTTCGCTAATAAAGAGTAATTTTTAATAGGTTTAAAAAAAAGGTTATCGATTCGCCTGTTTATTTATTTGTGTACAGACGCGTGGAAAGTGTGTAAGAAGTAATATAAACAAAATGCTTGTATCAGCGAAAAAGCTTTATATGCCTTATAAAGCTTTGAAGCTCCTTAGCGTACCTATTTTTTACGTTAATAAAATCTATACTCTAGTCTTGTTAGAATATGGTTGATAATGCTGGTTTCGTACACGCAAATATTTTGCCAATACGCCATATGAAATCACACCGTCACATATGTACGTGCATAATTATGTGGTTATTTAATAAATTCCTAAAACAAAAATCTATCAAAACTTTCACCAAGCTTTTTTTTGCAGCGGGAGGGCGTGTCAGACTTTTACTGACTAAAACCCACTCATGTTCCTCCGGTTGCCCTTTATGTTCCAGGGTCACGGTAACTATTATAAACAATCCGCAACCCCGGCAGGCGCTGGTTCTGTTGGGCCCCTTCCTGTGCTGACTCCTTTTCTTTGAGGCGCGCGTGGAACACTAACGCACGCTTCTTCCTGAAATCCAACTGAAAAGTGAATAACGCCACCATAAATGGATGCATTACATAGTAAGGCTCAAGGCTGATTTTATCTACCTTCTTCTCATATTCCGAGCTACCAAACCTATTCAGTACGAACACATTAAAGAGTATCAAAATATCGTTAGATACGATTGTATGAACACTCCATGAAAAACGTATTTTTGGAGTAGGTACTATTTTTTAAATTACACTTTTTGTCGTTGGGATCGCGATAAGAATGTGGTGATAATAAAGTGGAGTAAATAACTATATAATGGAGGTATTGTTTGGACATCGTATCTAAAGGTAGTTTAAGAAAGATAGGATTTTTTATTATTTATATTTCGTGTAATTTATTTTTAAAATTAAAATATAAAATCGAAATATTTGTTTTTAAAATAAATTTTATATCAATAACACCTGTATAACATGTGGAGTGCAATAAAGTATTGAGTATTGGGTAATATGTATTTATTAGTTAAATAAGTACTTATTCATAATATCAGTTATGTGGGATAGACTTGGCATAGTAATCAGTGTTTTCCCAAAATAAGGTTATTAATTCTAATTAATTGTTAAAAACATAAAAAAACGAACAAACAATTAGCAAATTACAAATAACTTATGCACAGTGGCTTAACTCAGAGTTTCTACAACAACAACAACAACGAATTAAAATTGTTCTAAGTGGGATTTGCAATAGAGAATATGCCTACTATGTGCTAAAAGAATACATTTAAACTCATAAATTAATGATTTTTTATTAATAACGAAAACAACACGTTTTAACTCTCACATTACCTAAACAAAAAAAAAAAAAATTGTTTATTGTTCCAAAATCGTTACAATACGTATAGCATGAGGCAGCCCCGTTAAGTTAATAAAAACTAAAAATCTAACAAAAAGAGCAGCTCAATTGTGTATGTGTATGTATGCGTGTGTGTATGTGTTTGTGTGTGTGTGTACATATGTGTATGTGTGAGTGTGTGTGCGTGCATGTTTTTGTATATGGTATGTGAGCGTGTGTGTGTTTATGTTATGGATTCCATTTTAGCAAGGTCTGATTAAAATTTGTTCGATATCCTCGTATGTTAACGTTTTTAACCAATCAGTAATAACCTTCTTGCATTTACGAGTTTGTTTAGACTCTGGATTGAATTTTAATAGTAAGTAAAACATCTACAAATACACTTACATTTTCGTACAGCTTAACAAAGACAAAGACACCCTCTTCTCTTTCTTATCCATGACGTAGCTATCAGGCTAATGAGAAATAAATTAATCTTTACGAATTAAGCAGCCTTCAGTTCCTACACAAATATTCTTCAGGGAATTAAAACTAATTGTATTGTAATGTTATACGACACTTCAGATAAATGAGTGGCTGTTGTATGTATGTGTATGTCTTTATTCATTCATTACTGACGTGGTGACCCAGTAATGGACAGTTTTTGCTTAGGAATGGGTGGAGTTCTGAGTTGAAATAGATATCAAATTTTATCTTACTTTGCCTAAGCCTACCTATATGATGAAAAGTAAAGTTCTACGAATGTCAACCAGCACTGGGATTACGTATCTTGCAGAAGCCGAGCGATCACGATAATTTAGCAATATAAACGTCAATTCGCGATAATTTCGCAATATAAACGTCAATTCGTCAAATAGAAATCTAGCGATAGTGCTGCCTCTGTGGAGCAATCAGTTAACTAAAATATGCATTTTTCGTTTGGTGGTTTCGTATTTAGTATGGTTTTTAAAAGCAAAGTTAAGTTTTTTTTGTTAAAGGTGTTTTTAATTAGTTCCAGACATTGCTACTTTATCGTCATCGTAGCAACAAGTGCATTAGAACAGTCAGCGAACGATTAGCAATCGGTTCATACATAATACGATTATTTAGACGTTAAGCGATTAATCGCGCGGTGAACGCGCGATCACTGCGCAAATATTGCTGTTTCATAGGTAATAACCCCGCCGGGCTAAAGGAGACGTCAGTGATGTCCTAAAAAATTTAGAAACCACATATGAATTTCTAAACTGAAACATTGCCATCCATTTGTTATCTTGCCAAGCAACGTTTAAAATCTTCGATAATATCTTCATCCAAAGTTCCAATGGCGCCAGCCGAGCCTCTCGTAAAACTTGTTTTTTTTGACGCCATCTTATTTTAGTTCCAATGATATTATAAGTAAAAAGAAAAGAGGTGTAGATAGATTACTTACACGACATTCAATCTTTAAAAACGGCACACTATGCACATACCTACAGTGTAATAGTAAAAGTAGGATGACAAGATTCAAGTATTGCGAGTGAAAAAGAGACAAATATAAAAACGAATATAAATAGTTTGGTTGCGGAATAGTTATAATATTTACCGTGACCCCGAAACATAGAGGGCAACCGGAGGAACATGAGTGGGGTTTAGACAGTAAAAGTTTGACACGCCCTCCCGCCCCGCGCCGGACGAGAGAAGTCTTTTGATGATATCCCACTCACCAAAAAAAACAATAGTTTATAATTTGGTCAAACAGCTTCATCATAAAGTGCCACATATTGACTGCTTATTACCTATCCACACCTTAAAGGTCATAGCTCATTAGAGCCACCCGGCACCCACTCCGCACCGACTCGCCCTATAACCGAGGCGATTCGGTGGCGCTACGGAGTTGATATAGTGAGCGCATGCCCATACAAGTCCATATGAAGAATATTAGCCGCAGGAGGCGAGTCGGTGCGAAGTGGGTGCCGGGTGGCTCTAATGAGCTATTACCTTTATACTTATAATATCATTGGCTATGCCAATGTGCCAACAGGATTCTTTTACCTTCAATGTCCATTCATCTGTCCGTCAGTGTAGTTGTATCTATTTTCGAGCAGTACTATTTAATTGTATTGATTTATACCCGACTGCCGAAGGGGGGGTTATGTTTTTCGGGAGTATGTATGTATGTATGTCTCACTCCACGGCACGCTCTACAGCCTGAAACGTTTAACGGATTTCGACATAAATAAGGTGTCATTGAATTCGTCTCAGTTGAGGAAGTGACATAGGGTACATTTTTTGAAAAAAAAAGGAAAAAAAAAAAATAATTTAATAATCTAAAAACCCAACTGCAATTTCTGTAGTTGATGGCAAAAACATAAAACAACAAAGCCTTTCTTTTAAAAACTTTCAAAATTGCATTTTCCAAATTGCATTGCATAAGCGAAAACAACTCTCACTTCACCGGTTTTTCAAATTATTAACTTATATTTTCCATTTTCTTTATCGGTTTTTCAGAGTAATAACTAGAGATAAGTAATTAATATTTTCCATATTTAAGTAAATATGAGAAATATTCTCGAAACTCATCGAAGAGATGTCATAAATAATTAGAGAGCGCATTTTATTCAATAATATGCATTAAAATTTTGTGACGTATTGAATAATTCAGTACTTATTTGTTTACGCTTTACACATTTTTCATTCGTTATTTTATTATTCCGATTTTTTGAAGTTAACAAAATATTTTTTAATGAAAATTTATTTTTTAGTGGGCCTCTTAGTACAGGGGTTTCTGACAAATGAGTGTTTGCTAAGACGTAGAACAAACAACAGAACAAACTTTGTGTGATGAAATTTGAATGAAATAGTAGTAAGTTATACGCAACACAGAATAGAATATTGTCCAATAAACTGTCTGTGTATCTGTCTGTCCCTTCGTAGGCTTAGCTTTAAAACTACGCACCGGATTTTGATGCAGTTTTCAATAGGTAGAGTGATTAAGCAATTAAAGCTTTATAATATGTATTGTACATGCATAACATAGTAAAACGACCCGGAATTCTCAAAAATTTGTAACATCCGTATGAAGCTGGAATGGGTCGTTAGTATTATACACATACAACGACAATAATTATTAATCAAATCCAAATAGCAGAAACATTTACATATTTTTGTTCGAAATATAAATAAAATAAATGTACCACATTTTTCTATTATTTATAAAACAGTAATTTCAGTATAAACATAACATTATTTAAAAAGAAAACCCAACGAAAATAATCATGAAAAATGACAAATTCGTTCATTTCGATACTTCGACGAATATATCGATACGCGATTTTAAGTCGATTATATATTCGAGTCACAGCTCGCCTGCCCATTCCGATTCTAATCAACGGCCAGATTCAAATTTCAATTTGAATTTCGAATCAATATGTGCCGCCGTACTTTATAGGCTTCTGTTTCGCTTTGAGAGTGCCGACAATATGGTCACAGTTTAAAACTGTGATATGGTGGTGTAGGGACTTTGAGCTATGAAAGTAATTATGGATTTTGAAACCGGATATTTTTAGTTATAAACCAAGGATATTAAGGAATTCTGTAACCACAACTGCAACTTTCGAGTACTCATAAAGTAAAGAAATATCCGGAATCGTAATCGAATTGAATGTATCGTTTTGGGCGATTTCGGATAATGGCGGAGTCTAAATGAAACATGTTGTGATATAAACATGAGCTATAGATAGATAGATATTAAGTTGATGTGGCTAACAAGTGTAAAAAGGAAATAAAATTACCCTCGGCCCCCGTAGTTATTAAGATCGTGAGTGAAAACAAAAGAGTTGGTAACTTTAAAAACCTCAGACCGATTTTGACGAAACATGTCTGGAAACCATTGCTAAATAAGCTTCTTTCAAATAAAAAAAACACATCCATAACGGTTTACCCGTTTAAGAGTCACGGTGCCACAAATAGACACAGACAGCGGTCAAACTCTCCTCTTTTTGTGTCGGATGTCAAAAAAAAAATTGCCTAGGCGAAAAATGTGGTATAATAAACGCGCTTGCTTTCTTTATATCCCCTTAAAAGGCTAATATCCTGGATATATAAATCTGGCAACAAAAACATCTATGGACGATGAGGCCATTGAAAGTGACTTCGCAGAACATAATATATTATATACATGAAAGTGAATAATTAGAAATCTATATAAATACTATTAAGTTGAATGATTTGTTTGTTTGTATGTCCTTATAGGAAGTCTCTTTTCAAACAAAATTATCCACGTTTAAACTGCGAACTGCGAAAGATTTAAACTGCGAATTCCTTATTCTGATGCATGAGCTAAAAATATTAAGCCGGATTTACATTACGAAACTAGTGGCTTGAACTTAGTTTTATAACACTACTAGCTTTTGACCGCGGCTTCGCTCGCGTTAGAAAGAGACAAAAAGTAGCCTATGTTACTCTCCATCCCTTCAACTATCTCCACTTAAAAATGACTTCAATTAGTCGCTCCGTTTTGCCGTGAAAGAAAGACAAACATACAGACAGACAGACAGACAGACACACTTTCCCATTTATAATATTAGTATGGATAATTTCACGTGTAAATGTACAGTTTTGCAAGGCATGCATTGTAAAACTGAACATTTTCACGTGAAATTACTGGTCAAATTAGTGTTATAAAACTAATTTCTAGCCACTAGTTTCGTAATGTAAATCCAGCTTTACTGTTAAGTTTCTACAAAATTCGTTCAGCAATTTTTGGGCGAAAGAGTAACAAATATACTCCTTCACATTAAACTTTCACATTTGTAATATTAGTAGAAGTAATTATGCGAGCTTGGTGCCGATTCTCTGGTCCTCAAACTAAACTGGATTTAAGTTAAATACATCTTGCTCACTCCATTTCATTAAGAAAAGGACAGAAGATACAAATTAGATTAGTCCTGTCAAATTAGCCAGCACCTGAAATAAATCGACGTATTTTTAGCGACCAAATGCCATGTTTTTAATCGTGTCTAAATTATCTATGAAGTCTCTTACTTTAAACTAATACGTATCTAATGTCCTTTTTTTAATAAAAAGGGATTCGGCACAGAGCGCCTAGACAAGTGGCATTGTAGAATAGATAACGAAAACGAATCGATTGTCAAATGTATGGAGATGTCAAATTGTTTAGCGAAAGCTTATGTCAATTCCATACATTTGACAATCGATTCGTTTTCTATTTTATAATGCCACTTGGCTAGGCCCTCAGTTGGCTGTAAAATTATTCGCAGACGCGAAAAAGACGTGTCAAAAGCTAGTATATGAAATATAATACCAATAGACATGTCTAATAATATTCAACATTCTGATTTACGACTTTCTATAGAGGGCATGAAATGATTGAAGCGCCTACACTTAACATTGGAATATTTCCATTCTATACGATCATTGGCTTGGAAACTCAACTTCATTTGTTTTCGATCGTCGCTCTTATTTTGTTTTAGAACAATATTATTACTTTCTGTAGGTAGGGTAGACTAGGTTATGATTGCAGGTTTGTCTATATATTTTACTAGCTGTCCCCCGCGGTTTCACCCGCGTTATATCAGATTTTTGGTTACTAAAAAAAGAAGATAAAAAGTATTCTATGTCTGTCCCCTGGTCCTATGCTACCTCCCTACCAATTTTAAGCCAACTGGGTTCTGCCGTTCTTGAATTATAAAATTTGTAACTAACACGACTTTTTTTATATATACAACATGTCCCAGAATAAACGCACACCACCAGACACCCCACTTAGAATATTATGTTATAATCATAATACATACACTGAATTTTTATTATTATGTTTAATACACTGTTTTTTTTTATAAATTAGTTGCACAGATTGTGGGAGAAAATTATAGTCACATTACAAATTTACGCATGCACACAGTCGCACTTGCATAAGGGTCTAGCGTAGTAGATATTTTATCCATTTTAGTTTGTTTTGACTGTAAAGCGGAAGTGTGACAGCAGTTTACGTAGTTTTAATTATTTTTGGGATAAAATATTTACTATATTAAAAATTACAAAAATCGATTCAGTAAACGATTCTGAACAAACTATTTTCTTAAAGTGCATTAATTCAGTTACACATTGTATAGATAAGTTACTAGCAAGAACTTCCATCCTCTATTAAATCTCTTTAGGGGTCGAATTACCTAAAATCCTTAGTGGCTACTTACTTTTTATAAAGACATATCTTCAAGTTTTAATGTTTATATGACCAGCGGTTTAGGCAGTGCGTTTATATATTACCCAGTCAGTCAGTTTCCCATTTTAAGCAACGTGACGGGTAAAACGAGCAACGTATTGTTTTTTTACATGTGCATAAAGTTTTTTCAATAAATAAATAAATATTGAAAGAGGATATTCAGTATTAGGTTTTTATTCTAAATATGTAAAAAACAACATCTTCATTTTTAACTGAATGTTCAAAAATTAAATAAATTGTTGACACGTGCACTAGATACTCCTCAAAAGGAGAACGAATGAAACTTACCTCACTCTTTTATAGAAGGTGAGTGACCTGATACAACCGATTGACCTTATTGCGATAATTGAATTACCTGGGAGGGAGTGTCAGACTTTTACTGACTAAAACCCACCCATGTTCCTTCGGTTGTCCTTTGTGTTCCGGGGCCGCTAACTATTAGAACCTTTCCGCCACCAAAATATATCTAGTTTAATCACCTTTCAACCATAAAATACCACACTAATAGGCGAGATGACAAAAAAAGTAATTAGTCCGTCAGTTAGATAATCAAAAAATTTTGGACACGTATTTTTTCTTTTTTTTTTGTAAACAGAAAATGACGACAATACAGTGCGTTGCAGTTTCGTGAAATGTCACGCCTTTGTATAATTTTTACTGACAACTGACGTCACAAGCCGCCTCTCCGGAACTTTGATGCTCTTTATCTTTGTATTTTGTTATTAATTTGATCAAGCAAAAAATATATTGTGTCCAGTATTTTTGGACTGTCTAACAGACGGACTAAACAGAATGTCATTCTTTTGATGTAGTCCACATCCCTAATTGAAACGCTCAACAAAATCTCGTGAACCAAACGCAAACATAACTCTCTAAGTTAATCCTTTTTAAAACATGCGTACGGACATTTAAATTCCCAATCCCTGTCACCAAAAGCTCAATAAATAACAATGTTTAAACAATATTGAGCAAATAAATATCGCTATGTCATACAGAATACACCTTCGCAAATGAAATTTCACTTGATTCCCAATTATTAATCCAGTTGGCAAACCGGGCAAAATTAATGATTGGATCTCAATTCAACGAATATGTTCGGTCTTATTGTGTAAATTATTTTGACTACTGGTTTACTTATTATGGTGTTCAATTTATTAAGTATGTATTTTGGTTGATTAGTGGTGGATGGCGGTTTTTGGAATGTTGTAATGGCGTAATGGATAAGACGCCCGTCTCTCATGAGAGAGGCTGTGGGGTCGAGCAAGTACCAATGTGACTTTTCAAATCAAATGTACTTTATTTAGTTTATCTTGGACATCACTAACATCCCGTGTCTCTAAAAGCACGTAAAACCTTTAGGCCGGTTTTTGAGCTCGACCGACCGTCGGTGCGTACATCGGTCGCGCTTCTCATTTGTATGAAAATTGACATTTATACGCGTGCGTACGGTCGGTCGAGCACTGTGACGACTTGTGAATTTTCATACAAATGAGAAGCGCGACCGATGTACGCACGGACGGTCGGTCGAGCTCTAAAACCGGCCTTAGTCCCGCTAATTAAATGAGAATAAGTCAAAAGCTCAAAGTCAAAATCATATCATGAATTTGATTTTAGTTTAAGCTTCTATTCCATTCCGATGTTTTATTCACAATATAACTAATGAAACAGTTATCCGTACTAATATTATAAATGCGAAAGTAACTCTGTCTGTCTGTCAGACTATCTGCCTGTCTCTTCTTCATGCCTAAACCACTGAACCGATTTGAATGAAATTTGGTACAGATATAGTCTGGGACCCGAAAAAGGACATAGGACAGTTCTTATCCCAGAAATCCCCCGGGAACGGCAGCTATTAATCCACGCGGACGAAGTCGCGGGCAAGAGCTTGTTTCAAACACACACATTTTAGATTTTGCTGTATAAATTTTGACGTTTGAACGATTCAATACAATATGACCGGTTAACTTTCTGTTTGAAACTAAAACCTATTGTTATAGTTTGGGTCGGGTTTATTCCAAATAATGAATGACATATCTAATTAAATTGTATTAACAATATTCGTGGTTTGATAGAATTTTGTATTAAGCGATCAAAATTGTGAATATTAATGGCTATTTTAGGTTACGTATGTGTGGGTTGAATTTGACAGTTGGATAGTTTATATTTTCTACTAGTTTGTGCCTGCGACTATGCCTGCGTCATCATCACCTGCTTAGATTTTATTTTATTTAATATCTTGGGACAACTCACACACCGACCATCCGATTCCAAGCTAAGCAGATCTTGTGTTATGGTAATCAAACAACTGATATACATACTTATATAGTTTATAAATACATACAAATTATAGATAAACTAGCTTTTGCCCGCGACTTCGTCCGCGTGGAATAGTTCCCGTTCCCGGGGGATTTCCGGGATGAAAACTATCCCATATCCTTTCTCGGGTCCCAGACTATATCCGTACCAAATTTCATTCAAATCGGTTTAGTGGTTTAAGCGTGAAGAAGAGACAGACAGACAGAGTTACTTTCGCATTTATAATATAAGTATGGAAGTATGGATTACACCCAGACACAGACACAAACAATCATGCTCATCACACAAAGTTTGTCCTGGATGGGAATCGAACCCACGACCACCGGTTCAGCAGTCAGGGCCATTAACCACTAGACCAACAGGCCCGTCATAGTAATATAATTGGCTTCCAGGATAAGGATAAGGCTAACTGGATCTATCCGGATACCAGTATTTCACATGGAGCCACTGTATATCTGATCTCCATAGCCCAATTACCGTGATAGCCTTTGGTTGTCAGAAAGAAAGAAAGAACGTTTTCTTTACACAGAACTAACAAAAACAATAAAAATTGAGTTCAATAAATGTAGTTAAAAATAAATTAAGTAATATTAGTGTTCTCGAGAGCTGCATCAAAAAGGTCCAGTTCAACAAAAATGTCAGACTTTTCGGTTTCTGACTTCTCATAACGACTGTCAAAGATAGATAGATAGATGTCAAAGATAGAGATATGACAATCGGGACACATACATCACTCACGTGCTTTCTAAAGCCAGGGTTGCCAGTGATGTTTTCGATTAAAATAGAAGATTAGAATAGAACGAATGAATTTAAAAAATCGTATTAACTCTATGAAGAAGTGAGCGAATTTATCCTTCGAACACGCGCGATTTGAGACAGTAGAAAGACAATAACTAGACAATAGGTCGTCAAAAACTTAAGAGTGCACATCGAACTAATTATCAGTCTTATTTATAAATTTCGATCATATCTTAGAATAACATGTATTGATAAAATACATATTTCAGAGAGTTCTCATTGATCAAAAACGTAACATAATAACTTTCCTAGATAGAAAAAAAAATCACAAAAATAACCTCCATTTTTTTAATTTTTCGTTTGATATGTTTGTGACTATACTATACTATGACTATTCGTGCAAAAATTTGATAAATAAAGCCTGTCTTAAAAAAAATTAGGGTTGTCATTTGCCATTTTTTGTTAAATCTTTTACTTTATGATTTATTAGAAATACACACATTTGCGCTTAAGAACAAACGCAACGTGAGACGGAAGATGTGTAATCTTCCGTCTCACGTTGCGGTAGATGTAAATTGTTATCTAACTCTCTTAACCATTTTATTTTATTTCTCATTCATTACGACGCCCACAAGTTACTTTATCAGTGTCCAAGTGTGCTAAAATATATCCATTACGAATATTAAAGATTATTATCAATGAAAGATTTATTATAATTGAAATAGTGTTTCTAAACTCGTACAAACAAACAAATATTTTTACCTTTTAATGAGTGCTGAGGTTAATAATAATAAAGTCTAGGATTTCAATTTTCGGTGAAATATATTTTGTGGTAAAAAGAAAAATCGTAAAAATAATTTACGGAACCATGAGCAAAAAGATTTACTTGTTTTTAACCGACGCAAAAAGATGAGTGTTTAAGTTTGACCGCTATTAATGTGTGTGTGCCTGTCTGTCTGTTTGTTTGTTTGTTTCTTAGTCTGTGACACTGTAACATTTAAATAGGTAAACCAATTGAGATGCGGTTTTTTTATTTGAGAGAAGGTTTTTTAGCGGTGGTTATCAAATATGTATTATCAAAATCGATTCAGCCGTTGCAAAGTTATCTATTCTTTTGATGCCGGTAGTTGCGTTAATAACAATTTCACTTATTTGTCTTCACATATTTACTTCCTGACGTAGCAGACACACACAATTTACTTCTGTTTATGATTTCTTTTTTCTGATCTTATTTATTAATTTTTTTTTTTGACTTCCTTGTCCATTCCTTTCTTTTTCATAACATTCACACATGACACTGTATCGGCCTTACAAGGAACATACACTCCAAGTTTAATGTCTCTAGGACTGTGCGTTTTTAGGGCTGAGTGATGAATGATTGTTCATATATCAATCAACAATCATTCATCACTCAGCCAGTTTACCATTTTATATATAGATTAAAAATTGAAGCTGCAGTATAATACCCACAGAACCAGGCTCAAGCCTGAAAGAAAGGCGGACGCACTGATCACGTAAATAAACATCTAAATAGTCCAAACAAAACAATAACATAGTTACGTCACTACACATACAACTATTTGTCTCTCGTTTCAAAAACTTCTTTCTCCAAGGAGTTTGCAACAATTTCCAGTAAAAAAACAAACTCCTAATCTAAGGAGCAAGATAAGTCGTGAAGCCTCGCATTGTTTTATCCACTCCTCCTAAAGGTCGACACACGCTTGACAAGTATTCGCGTTTTGCAAAACTTTTCGATAAAAAAATGAGCGAAGGCTCTCGTGTAGCTATAGTACTTGGGTGAAAACGTGTGTGGTTCTGTGTTTATGATTATCATATAAATAAATAATTGCTTAGAAATAAATGTTGTTGTGTACTATGTTAAAATAATTTTAAGCAATTAAGATGAGATGGGTTAGGTTAGCCATATGTGATCGTGCTTTGGTAAAACAATATTAATTGTGTTGTTAAATGCATAATAAAAAGACTTTTATACGTAAATATCCCTTACTAATTATTTTTGTGAGTAATGGGGACTATGTGTTTATTCTCAGAGTGGGCAAAGTCTCTTTTGAAGTCGATGCAATTTTATTTGGGGAAATTATTATGGTTCCGACAAACAAATTAATCTCCAGCGATCTGTGGCCGACTTTTATTCTAATTAACCAGCGTTATAATGAATTACCGACAAAAAATCTTAATTTCCGAATAGAATACTAAATCTCTGACAAAATTACTAAGTTACCGAACACAGAGGTTTCGTCAAAATAATCATATTTTTACAACTTGCGTGAACTGTTTTAATTTCTATTGTTGGATATCAAATTTATTTTTTAACTCTCAATGATGATGAAAACTGGTTGCAATCTAGACTTTAGGGCACCCCAACTCGGATAGGTTAGATTAGAAGGAGATGGCGGGGTCGTGTGAGCGAGCGAAGCGAGCGAATAGACCCCGTCGTCCCCTTCGTGGTTATTTTTTATAAGCCACCCAGAAGTAGGAGCCCCGCAAAGCGGGGCTCCGTCGACCCAGTCCACCCTCGATCATGTATTGAATATTTTAAGGTTCAGTAAGATTAGAACTGGTAAATTAATAGTTGGCAAGTAAAGGTAAAAGTTACAAAGCGTAGTTTTCAGTTGAACGTAATTTATGCTGGTAGAAAAGTATTATAGCAATAAACGTTCATGTTTATTTTTCGGAGATTTCAGTATCTAATTCGGTCGTTTCGTCATTTTAATTTGGAAAAAAGTAGTCGGAAAGTTAGTATTTTAGGCAGTAATTTTAATATTTTGAGTAAGTACAATTCTTCTTTTTTTGTCGGAGCTTTTATTACTACCCTTTTATTTGTCACAATAAGCAAGTAACATATTTATATGTATGTAGGTTGATTAGTGAGGTGTTCACTTTATGAAAGAAGCTCACAGATTTGAGTGCACCTGTCCAGTTCAGACAGAAGACCAGCGCGAAAAAAATATTTTGTTATTTCAAATTTAATTATGTGCCATCGTTTTAATTACAATAAATAAATAAATAAAAACCTTAATGCTAGTTTAAATTGCATTCATCCACGTGCATATTTTGTTTAATTCAGTAATTTTAGTATTAAATTCCTACTAAACACGTAAAACTTTAAATAATTTCACGTAATGGTTCTTTGATTCACGGTACCCTAAAAATCTTTAGCACTGTCATACTTGTAAGACTTGAGGCGTTCACAAACTTCGCTAAAAGCATTTCGAAAAACTTGAAGATTGTCTGCTTGGAAAATAAATGTAGTGGATAGGTACAGTCTGTGTCCTGTAGTACATGACCCTTTTTACTAAGCCAAAGTCAAAGTTACTAGTTAGTGAATGTGAATAGTGTTAGGTACTATTTCAACTAGACCATTAAACCCTCGAACACACGGGAGTGGGAACTCCCCAAAAAAAAAAACACTATTCACTGTGCTATTCACTGTCAAAATAAAAGTATCTTTAAAGAAACTTTTATTGACAGTGACATAATTTTTTTTTTTGGTGAGTGGGAAATCATCCAATGACTGCTCCCGTCCTGGGTGCGGCTGGAGGGCGTGTCAGACTCTTACTGACTAAAACCCACTCATGTTCCTTCGATTGCCCTTTATGTTCCAGGGTCACGGTAACTATTATACACATTCCGCAACCCCGGCAGGCGTTGGCCCTGTTGGGCCCCTTCCTGTGCTGACTCCTTCTCTTTGAGGCGCGCGTGGAACACTAACGCGCCGTCTTCGCGGTCCTGGTCCTAGCCGGGCGGCGAGCTACCCATCGCTCGCCATCCGCAGAACCGCGCCTACGGTGGCCGGTAGTCGTCTTGCGACTCTCGACGTCTTCGCCTGGGTCTTAGTCCGGGGCGAGAGGCTCGTCGTTGCCTCTCGCGCGCTGCCGCTTCCTTCACCAGCATAACTGCTTCGCAGAAGGAGGCGACGGCATCCCATTCCGTCTCGCCCCAAAGCATGGCCTGAACCAGCGCCGGGCGCGAAAGGTCACCGCCGCCGATCGAGGCTGGTCAGACTTTTTGGCTTTCTGGGTAGTTAATTGTTAAAATTTTCCAGTGACTAAAACTTACAGTTATTATTCCATTAAAAAGCTTCCTAAGACTGATTAAGCAAAAAGTATTCCTAAAACAATTGAAAGTTAGCTAGAAATAACAGAAGTACAAAAACTTTCTTTCATCAATTCCGAGTGCAAATTGAGTTAGCCAAACAGAACCTCGTAATTAATTATAAATGGAGTTAGCTCAACAAAACCTTATAATTATAAATCAAAAGTCATAAGGCATTGTTGGCTGAAAACTGGGGAGTCGGAACAATTCGCAGTACTGCCAACTTCATGAATTTATCTTTCTTTCAATTTCAATGTTACAAAGTTTGCTCGTATTAATTGTCTATTGTCGAACTTGTAAGACATTCTAACGAAAATGTATAGACGGAGCGAGGGACTTAATAAAAAGATTCCTAAGTTCGTTTGTTTGGATTTGGGACCTTGTTGCGTGGTGGTAAGGTTTGGAGTGCGGTGTGTGGGGTTTGGGTTTAGGGCGGTATTAGTTTTTGACGTTGATATATCAATATCTTCATTAGGCGAGTAGTCAGTAAGTTAATCTTTTACGAATAAATGTTTGGTAGTATTTTATGAAAGATTGCTCTAGAAATTGCTGA
Organism: Athetis lepigone; assembly: GCA_033675125.1. Classification (NCBI taxonomy): domain Eukaryota; kingdom Metazoa; phylum Arthropoda; class Insecta; order Lepidoptera; family Noctuidae; genus Athetis; species Athetis lepigone. The sequence continues at coordinate 3,580,106 of CM066236.1, read as the reverse complement.
AGATATATTTGTTCGAACTTACTGATACATGATGGATTTGTTTGTGGTTTCGTACATATAAAATCAACGTTTACCTGTCTTCATATTTGTATGTCTGCCTGTCTGTAAATACCATGTATCTCAGGAACTTGTAGAAGGTATATTAACTACGAAATAATAATATATCTTGGGACAATTCACACGCGGCCATCTGACCCCAAACTAAGTAGAGCGTGTAGTTCGGTGACCAAGCAACTCTATGCATACTTGTGTAGTTTATAAACACATACATACTTAAGATAAACTAGACTCAAAACAAACAATTAGGTTCATTACTCAAGTTTGTCCTAGGAGGTAATCAAACCCACGACCTCTGGTTCAGCGGTCAGGGTTGTTAATCATTAGACCAACAGGCCCGTCCAAGTCCAAAATTCACACATATACATTTTATAAAATATTTGATACAGTCGCAATTTCCTTTTTTGTTTGTAAGCGATAATCAGTAGAACTTTAGATCCGATTTAAAAACTCTTACAGGCAACCTTTTCATGATTTTTTGTAACCTAGGTCCTCGTGTAATTACACAGACAAAGCCAGTGACAAAAGCTAGTGTAAACAAGTAAATGTACTCCTCTGTTTGTGGCTAGTTTGATGAAGCACTCAGGCTTTGTGAATACAGAACTATATTCATTTCTGAGCCAGTAAGCTAGGAGTGCTAAACCAGGGAAAATCTAAGGTATAAGGCAAGCTGGTAGATTATATGCGATCCTAATTTATGTAACAACGTATGTATAGCCTATTAATATTATTAATCAAACGAGTTCTCAATACTAACAAACATTACAATATTTATAATGTGTAAATCAGCACAATATAATTCTATAATATTCGTAGCGCAGCGAATCTGCTACGATAATATTTTACTTTCGTAGCAACTTCTACGAAACTTAAAATATCGTAGCACATCGTAGGCTTTGCCACGCTACGCATGCTACGCCGTAGCAAACGAGGTTAAAACCATCGAACGCACGCGATTCGAGACACAATAGAAAGACAATAGCAGCGCGACAGCCGGCTGTCGCTTGGTCCTTGAAAGGTAAATTCAGAGCGACGTTTAAAGCCGGGTATCAAATGCCACAAGGAACGTGAAAATATCCAGAAGCGCAGAGTGCAAGATGCTCGCGAACATAATGGATACCCAGCTTAAAACACGCATGGCTTGATGTAAGAAAAAAGATTTACTCGTTTATAAAATAAAAACGTGTTTTAACAGTTTTTCTTAGGAAAACGTTAAAGTAACATTAATGTGATCGTTGAGCAAAGAAAACGAAAATTATGTAAACGAAATAAAATAAAATATGATATTTTTTGCCTTATAATGTAGTGCTTCTCGTATTTTTTCCGACTCAGTGGTTTCGTACGTTTGATCATCAATAAAGATTTTTCATTAATAAATAAAAAAAAACCGCTTGAATTTTATTGACGTAATTTTTAAATTAACAAAGACATCTGCCCCTCTGAAGTCATACAGGCGCAGTCCACACTTCCACAATTTCAGTTCCACTAAAATCATACAAATAACAGTTGAATCCGTAATCCGATTGCTGGTAAACGCAGTGGATCCAACTAATCCGTTTGATCGGATCCAACCGATGAGTTCGTTGTAACTGTGAACGCGGCTTATGGGCACCATGAGCGCCTAAACGGATAGCATACTCGGATCCCAGCAATCTGTTGGAAACATACATTGCGAGCAATGTTTTGAGTACAGATGAGCCTTATCACTTGCACAGACGAGGGATAACGGTGAGCAAAAAGTCTGCGGTGCGCATTTATTAGTACTACAATAAGGTTGCATTTGGTCCGCGCAATATCGCACCTTTGGGTCGTGGGCCGTTCGGCTAAAGTCTCCAAGCAGTGGGTGCCAGAGAAAGGTGGCAAGATGAGCTTGACGCGTACTATGAGGGCTAGTTTAAGAAAATTAAGCAAATTGGAATCAGGATTTGGGGAGCCTTTGTTTCGCAGTGGGACACTTTAAGTTAGTAGCAAAAATTTCTTCACCATCACCATAAATGCTCAAGAATGATTAGTGATTTCAAATTTCCATTAATCGATCTTGCATTGTTTTTCTCACACCAAAGTCTGAGATGTCCAAAATAATCATAAAAAAGTCATGTGACCACATAGGAACTTGATAGAATTTTAATCCTCACATGAGAATCGGGGGCCCTGACCACTGGACAGTCACATTTTGTAACAAAGATTCTTTGTTAGAACCCTTTGAGATGTAGTGACGCATCTCTAGTTCAAGGTAATTTTCAGTTTTGTGTTCCTTTTTATTTGGGACAATCCCCTACCACTACTACTACATACCCTACCAGTGAAACTCCTGAAAGCCAGAATTAACAGTGGAGTCCACCAGAAAAGTGGTGAAACAATGATGCTCGACGAGTCCCGGAGAAACGATTCAACTGCCTTGGATCCCGCAACAAAATCAGTTTTGTTATAATTTAATAACTTTTCATAATGCTCCTTGAGAGCACCAATCAGCTAGTGCTACTCTATCTATGTATATACAGGTTGTTGATTTTCCCAACGCCCGCTCTGTTCGCATGAATGGACTCCCTTCTAGCTATTCGAAAAATTAATTGCTTAGTCCAACATGAAACATTGCTTTCACTGCATTTGGTGCCTACGCACTTGGAGCCGACAATTGATCGTTGGTTTCTATAATATTTCATTGCTGAACATGTGATGTGTACATTAGTTTGAAAAAAAAAAACGTTTTTTTTTTATTAATAACTAACTCTAAATAGAGATTAAACCTTCGCACACACGCGATTCGCGATTTCTGTTAATTTATTTATTATTACTATTATACTATTTTATTATATTCTATATACCTTGCGTGGCTGCCCGTGACGACACTGTAGGCCTTGCCAGAATACCAGCGCTGCGTCTCTTTGACGCAGCTTCATGCTGAGGTAGGTGCCTTTTCTGGCCTCGCACAGGCTTTATTTTGTAAGCTTTTTTTGTTTTTTGTTATTGTTTTAAATTGTGTTGTCTGTGTGTGTCCAGAATAAATGTGTTTTCTTTCTTTCTTTCGATTCGAGACACAATAGAAGGACAATAGCAGCCCGACAGCCAGCTGTCACTTGGTTGTTGAAAGGTTAATCCCTCTCGATTTATAACATAACTCCATTTCTGAAAAATAAACCTAAATATTTTACAAAACCTTGTCATCGAACCCAGAACACAACCATATCGGCCACGCTGCTAGCCAAAGGCAGCCTCGTAATTACTATCTATGTAAACACTCACATAACATTAAAATTACCTAATTTACAACAGCCAGGGCCGGATCGCAGCTCGTATGCACTTAATTAGTTCGGTTTAATTTGCTCGCGCGCCAAATAAAGCAATTTGAACGACAACGTGGGCGTGAAATACGGCCCTGTTTGACTGCCAGTATTACACTTCAGTGTGTTTGGTTAGTAGGTTTACGATCTTATTTTTAAACTAGGAACTTGGATATTTGTTACTGTACTCATCACCATGACCTTTACAAATTCTTTCTTAATTCCTTTATAATTTCCTTAGACATAAATTCTAAGCAAATCATCGTCTCTCCATCCCTTTTACAATATTGTTAGGGTCGGCTTCCAGTCAGGAATTTATGATATTGGGCTTCCACAGCTCATTTGAGTACTAGCCCAGAGGTTAAGATGCCCACCTCTCACCTTGCGAGTTGGAAAACAGACAAGAACTGATATGACTTTTTACCCATCGGTTTTTCCTATCGTAAGTTTGTCTTGGACTTCACTGACATGGATGGACATCACAGACATTGGTAAAGGAAAACATCTATCATCTATTAAGTCCAAAATCGCCAATACACCTAAAGCAAGTTTAGCAATCAATTTTTTTCAATCAACTATGCTCTGTAGTCGAACAGTAATCGGCTGGTATTATAAAACAGGCCAATAAACGCTTCTCATACAGAGAAGTCACTATCTGTTATCTGATCAGTGATCGTCCATCGTTACTTCTTCTCGTTTGCTCAAGAAGGATTGGTAGAGACTTGTAAAATTGTAAATCGAGGTTTTGTCACCATGTTTCAAGGTCCATATCTTCAGAAACATATTTTTTTCAATAAGTAGGAGCGAGAAAAGCAATTTAACAGTGGTTTTTATAGGTTTAAAAAATACAAAAAAGCGAATTATGTTTACCAGTGCTGTGATTTTTTGACAAAACAACCCTGCAATCCTCTCCGTCATAAAACCACTTTGCGAACAATCCAAAGTTTTTACTTACAAAAACATACAGCGCTAAGCCGAAACACAAACGAAGGTACATTAACCTGTTCGTAACAACATGGCGGAACAAGCCGTTGTCCGGTAAATACCAGTTTTTACCAGATTAAGCCGGCACAAGTCGGATATGCAAACTAGGTTATATGAGAATTTACCGCTGTTGTATGCAAACGCGTAGTTCCTGAGTTTTTAGAGTGTTTTCTATATAAAAATTGTTAGTGAGAGTTTTCGGAATTGTTGTTTCTTTTGCCGGGGTAATAAATAAAAATGTTGTGCGGAATTGTGCTGTGTTATTTTAATCTGTGACCGTTGTTTGTAATGGAATTCTGCGTTTTAAAATGAAACCTTCATTGTGGTTCGTATAAATGGGAAAGTGTGTCTGTCTGTCTGTATGTTTGTCTTTCTTTCACGGCAAAACGGAGCGACGAATTGACGTGATTTTTTAAGTGGAGGTAGTTGAAGGGATGGAGAGTGACATAGGCTACTTTTTGTCTCTTTTTAACGCGAGCGAAGCCGCGGGCAAAAGCTAGTTTAAATATACAAAAAGGGATGCTGATTGACTCATTGACTAACCGACTCCGAGATATATCGTTGCAGTCCAAATTAAGAGTTAAGAGACAAGAAACTTTAAGAGTGTTTGTGAAGAGCAAGTATCCACTAAGAAAGGGTTTCTCGACTCGACTCGACCCTTAAAGAGGTAAAATAGTGCACGGAAGTTCGATACGAGGACGAAACCGCGAGTGTAAGCTAAGCTCTTAAGTTTAAATAAGTCAATATGAAGCTAAACTCGAAGTTAGTTGTCAGCTTTGCGTGAAGTTATGGGTTCTATGCATAACTAAAATAACTTTTTCAATCCACTTTTACTTTGCGAGTTTATTCAGGACATCACGGATTTCATCTGATAGGCAGTTACTGCATGTAGAACACTTAAATTATATAATAGGCGAGACGACGAAAAAAAAGTAATTAGTCCGTCAGTTAGATTATCCAAAAATTTTGGACACGTATTTTTTCTTTTTTGTCGTAAACGTGAAATGACGACGATACATAGCGTTGAAGTTTCGCGTGACGTCACGATCTTACACAAATCAGTCAAAAGCCCCCACTCCGAAACTTTGTTGCTCTTTATCTTATTATTTTTATTAATTTGATCAAGCAAAAAAATACGTGTCCCATATTTTTGGCCGGTCTATCAGATTGACTAAACAGAATGCCAATTTTTTTATGCTGTCGTCATCCCTATTATATGAATCAGTTGTCTGGTTACCATAACACAAGCTCTGCTTAGCTTCAGACGGCCGTAATGAATTGTCCCAAGATATGTACTTGTTTATAGATGGGACGCTAAAAAGGCTTAGAAGATTAATAAAGCTGAATTCAATGCTTAATGAATATAGAATTTATTTAATGTAGTAGTACAAAACAAAGTACAGACAGAATAAAGACGAATAAAATAGCTGGAAGCTTTATTCTCACAATTGGATAAAGGCATTAACATTTAGGCTTATCTGTAATAAAATAAAAATAAAATAAAATACCGACGTATTTAGTCTAATAACTTGATTACATCAAAAACCTGTTTGAGATTAATTCAGTGATAACCTGTAAAGGTTAGTACACACTTGAGCATTCGTGCGAGCATGACGTTTTATAGTAGGTAACATTCGTAAGAATGGCACAGTCGGCTCAGAACTACAAAACGACTGGATCGATTCTAACGAGACTTTCACTGGCAATTTGGAAAGTAGCGGATCTTAGAAAGAGTAACACAAACTGGATACAGCCAGCGTCAGAGAAAAGTCATCACCCCGCTGTTGCTTGTACGACGGCGGAGGGGTGACCATTTTTTGAAGCTAACTGTACATTACAGCAAATACTCAGTTATCAAATAAACACCATGTAACGTAACATTCGTGCGAATGCTCGGTAAAATGTTATACACAAATGGTCGTTGGTTTCGTAAGTCGAGTTGTAAAACTGCCAATGCTGAAGTTTATCAGCACCTTAATAGAAATATTAGCCCTAGGCCTACCTAATCAACTTGAGTTTAAAGACCTAAATATATTATAATTACTATATTCTTCTATGTAGTGTTGTCGTTAAAGTCCTTTACAAAATTGTCGTCGATCAATAGTATCAACAGTTCTGACTGATTCAGTTTGGACGTGGTACAAGCTAACCCGACGATTTTATTGATTACCTGTTTTGTTGTAAGTACCCCTTTGGGCCTGAGTTTGATATTTAGTTGATACCAAATATTACTTGGCCCTTTGGTCGCAGAACTGAGCGGCTGTTGAACGATGAATGTACATTTGAAAGTTAGACTGAAACCGCCAATGAGGGTTCTTGCGTATGAGAAATCCGCTAGATGGCAATGCGTAGGCGTGAGGTCCAGCTGCAGCATGATTGGTGAATTTTGACATATCTGTCAATGTCATGTCGTTTTTTCGACAAATCCGCTAGATGGCAATACGTAGGCGTGAGGTTCAACTGCAGCATGATTGGTGAATTTCGATATAATCTGACAATGTCATGTCGATACGCGAAAACCCTCATTGGTCTTTAGCAAGCCCGGAAACCAATGCTCGTGCCTTTTCTATACGATCTCTTGCTTGCCACGAAAAATCAGTCCGCGGGCCAAATATACAGGTAAATTCGTCTGAAAAAAAGTGTGCTGTTTAAATTGTCATATAGATATTTATATATTTATCAAGACTTCAGAGTTGTTTGCATAAAATATCGGTGATTTAATATACAACTCCATTGGTTGATTTTTGACTCGCTCACATTTCCGCTGCTTCGCACCGTTCCAGTGGCTAGGCAGCATTATAGTCTGATATTCATTTAAGGCTACTTTTAATTGAAGCCGACAAAGTAGAATATATTAGCTAGTGGATAATATTTACAATATACATATATGCCCTTACTAATAAACGCTGCATAAAGTTATGACAGCTT